>OV651833.1:5657030-5929318 GCA_927349885.1 Psylliodes chrysocephalus
ATATAAATAAATATAAAATAAATATAAATAAATATAAATAAATATAAATAAATATAAATAAATATAAATAAATATAAATAAATATAAATAAATATAAATAAATATAAATAAATATAAATAAATATAAATAAATATAAATATAATATAAATAAATATAAATAAATATAAATAAATATAAATAAATATAAATAAATATAAATAAATATAAATAAATATAAATAAATATAAATAAATATAAATAAATATAAATAAATATAAATAAATATAAATAAATATAAATAAATATAAATAAATATAAATAAATATAAATAAATATAAATAAATATAAATAAATATAAATAAATATAAATAAATATAAATAAATATAAATAAATATAAATAAATATAAATAAATATAAATAAATATAAATAAATATAAATAAATATAAATAAATATAAATAAATATAAATAAATATAAATAAATATAAATAAATATAAATAAATATAAATAAAGTATAAATAAATATAAATAAATATAAATAAATATAAATAAATATAAATAAATATAATAATAAATATAAATAAATATAAATAAATATAAATAAATATAAATAAATATAAATAAATATAAATAAATATAAATAAATATAAATAAATATAAATAAATATAAATAAATATAAATAAATATAAATAAATATAAATAAATATAAATAAATATAAATAAATATAAATAAATATAAATAAATATAAATAAATATAAATAAATATAAATAAATATAAATAAATATAAATAAATATAAATAAATATAAATAAATATAAATAAATATAAATAAATATAAATAAATATAAATAAATATAAATAATATAAATAAATATAAATAAATATAAATAAATATAAATAAATATAAATAAATATAAATAAATATAAATAAATATAAATAAATATAAATAAATATAAATAAATATAAATAAATATAAATAAATATAAATAAATATAAATAAATATAAATAAATATAAATAAATATAAATAAATATAAATAAATATAAATAAATATAAATAAATATAAATAAATATAAATAAATATAAATAATATAAATAAATATAAATAAATATAAATAAATATAAATAAATATAAATAAATATAAATAAATATAAATAAATATAAATAAATATAAATAAATATAAATAAATATAAATAAATATAAATAAATATAAATAAATATAAATAAATATAAATAAATATAAATAAATATAAATAAATATAAATAAATATAAATAAATATAAATAAATATAAATAAAATATAAATAAATATAAATAAATATAAATAAAATATAAAATAAATATAAATAAATATAAATAAATATAAATAAATATAAATAAATATAAATAAATATAAATAAATATAAATAAATATAAATAAATATAAATAAATATAAATAAATATAAATAAATATAAATAAATATAAATAAATATAAATAAATATAAATAAATATAAATAAATATAAATAAATATAAATAAATATAAATAAATATAAATAAATATAAATAAATATAAATAAATATAAATAAATATAAATAAATATAAATAAATATAAATAAATATAAATAAATATAAATAAATATAAATAAATATAAATAAATATAAATAAATATAAATAAATATAAATAAATATAAATAAATATAATAAATATAAATAAATATAAATAAATATAAATAAATATAAATAAATATAAATAAATATAAATAAATATAAATAAATATAAATAAATATAAATAAATATAAATAAATATAAATAAATATAAATAAATATAAATAAATATAAAATAAATATAAATAAATATAAATAAATATAAATAAATATAAATAAATATAAATAAATATAAATAAATATAAATAAATATAAATAAATATAAATAAATATAAATAAATATAAATAAATATAAATAAATATAAATAAATATAAATAAATATAAATAAATATAAATAAATATAAATAAATATAAATAAATATAAATAAATATAAATAAATATAAATAAATATAAATAAATATAAATAAATATAAATAAATATAAATAAATATAAATAAATATAAATAAATATAAATAAATATAAATAAATATAAATAAATATAAATAAATATAAATAAATATAAATAAATATAAATAAATATAAATAAATATAAATAAATATAAATAAATATAAATAAATATAAATAAATATAAATAAATATAAATAAATATAAATAAATAT
Organism: Psylliodes chrysocephalus; assembly: GCA_927349885.1. Lineage (NCBI taxonomy): Eukaryota > Metazoa > Arthropoda > Insecta > Coleoptera > Chrysomelidae > Psylliodes > Psylliodes chrysocephalus. The sequence continues at coordinate 5,659,271 of OV651833.1, forward strand.
AAATAAATATAAATAAATATAAATAAATATAAATAAATATAAATAAATATAAATAAATATAAATAAATATAAATAAATATAAATAAATATAAATAAATATAAATAAATATAAATAAATATAAATAAATATAAATAAATATAAATAAATATAAATAAATATAAATAAATATAAATAAATATAAAATAAATATAAATAAATATAAATAAATATAAATAAATATATATAAATATAAATAAATATAAATAAATATAAATAAATATAAATAAATATAAATAAATATATATAAATATAAATAAATATAAATAAATATAAATAAATATAAATAAATATAAATAAATATAAATAAATATAAATAAATATAAATAAATATAAATAAATATAAATAAATATAAATAAATATAAATAAATATAAATAAATATAAATAAATATAAATAAATATAAATAAATATAAATAAATATAAATAAATATAAATAAATATAAATAAATATAAATAAATATAAATAAATATAAATAAATATAAATAAATATAAATAAATATAAATAAATATAAATAAATATAAATAAATATAAATAAATATAAATAAATATAAATAAATATAAATAAATATAAATAAATATAAATAAATATAAATAAATATAAATAAATTTAAATAAATATAAATAAATATAAATAAATTTAAATAAATATAAATAAATATAAAACCCCTAGGTATTTGGTAAAATGTAAAAGAACATGCTAATAATAATTATACCTTTTTTAATAATAATATTACAAACATTGTTTAGTATTTATTTGTGTTAATAAACATATTTTTTTAAATTTTTCTGGCACTTAATCTTGATCTGCGAGTACTAATCAGTTGGCCCTGTTTTTGAGAAGATTCTCTCACAAGGCACAGACGTTGCCACAGTTCCTAATTTTTCAATTACTATTTGGGACAAATATGGGTAATTGTACTTATGTTGTCGCCACCAAGTAAGTGGATCTTTATCTCGGTTAAGTAAACCGTCCTCCAAATGTCTTTGAACTTCTACAATAACCCTTGATGTGTTTGTACCACTAGGTTGAAATTTTTTTGCTTTCTTGTCAAAGTGTGACCATAGTGAAACAGTCGGTTCAGCTTTTTTTGTGGCAGACTCATTACTGATGCTTTTTTAAAAGTTGGTTTGGGGTTTGTTGAATTTGCCACTTAATTTTCTTTCTCGGCATTAATTAAGTTGCAAACTAAGTTTGTCACTAATTTTTTGGCACGATCTGCAACCATTTTATCTGGAAATTTTACGTGTTCAAAGCGGGAATCCAAGAACGTCGATATAATTAACGTTTTACTGCTTTCAAGGGTCAGAAAAACGCTCTTGGATTCCACTTTTAATTTTCTGTGCCATTGTCTGAGACAAAGCAAATTTTAAATTGACTTCGGATTCATCATCACCAGCAGTTATAACTATTGAGGAGAGAGTGACATACTTTTGTCCACTTATAATTTTTGTCAATTTTTCCATGAGATCAAACACGATTTTTATTTCGTTTATTAGTTGCCACTCTTCCACGAATATAATAGGAAGCTTCTCACCATTTAAAAGTGCCATCGTTGTTCTAACGGCATGCTCGAATTCCAATGAACTTTCTATCATGTAAAATGATGAATTCCAACGAGTTGATACGTCTTGCAATAGTTTCTTCTGAACTGCTTTACTCAGTTGCTTTTGTACCTCGAAAAATTTTGCAGTATCAGTAGTGCTGCGTTTAAAATGGGTAACAATTTTTCTATTTTTTTTTTACACTTCTACTACAAGCATTGCATCTTTAACAATTAGATTTAGGGTAAGGGCATAACAGCCAAAGAATCGCCATTTCAAAACATATTTTATTGCCTTTTTAGTATTGGCAGCATTATCAGAGACTGCTAATAAAATTTTGTTTTCTAACCCCCACATACATATTATTTTTCCTGCCAAATTTTCAGCAGTGTGTGATTGTGGAAAAACAGCACAATCTAGCAAAATTGATTTAATATTAATATTCTGAATAATAAAATGTACGGTAACTGCCATATAGCTTTCCGTATTTATTGAAGTCCAGCAATCTGTGGTGACTGTGATAGATTTAACATATTTTATCTCCTCTTGGACATCTGTAAATGTTTTTTTTTATATAATGCAGGCAATAGTGTATGTGTAATTGTCTTTTTATTGGGGAATTTGTAAAATTTCTAAATCCTTCGTCCTCAACTACACTAAACGGTTGGAAATCTTTAATAAACAAGTCCATTAATGAATTGTCTATTTTATTTTTTTCCGTAAAGGAAGAGTTTTTCGCAAACAGGGTAAATTTGTAGTGTATTTGCTGGTTTAATTTTAGCAGATTGAGGCTGTGTAATTGTACATACACTATTAGTAGATGGAGACGGTTCAGTGTCAGCCGACGGAGGCAGTTTAATTTCAGCCGACGAAGGCGGTGCAGCTTCAGACAACTAAGACGGTAGAATAATTGCACAATTTGACATTTCAGATGAAATTTGCACTAAAGGATGTTTTCTTTGCATATGGCGTTTTAAATTGCTAATAGAAGTTTTATAACTGATACTCTAATTGCATAGTGTGCACCTAGCTTTATCGTCCGACGTCGGATTAAAGAAATTCCATAAAACTTATTTTTTATTTCTCATGGACATATTTTGTACTTAATAAACTAAAACTACACTAAACTGTTCTATATAAATTTAAAATCCAGACAATAAATCAATAATCAAAAATCAAATCATTAAACACTGCAAATAGAAAAAACATCAGTATTTTACATTCTATAGTCTACTAATATAGCTACTAACATGAAATTATTAAAATTTGTGACTATCACCTTCAGTGTTGCCACTAGCTTCTCTTTGATTTTCCTCGGTTGGATTCTCCAAAAACACATGACTTTCTCCGTATAGGAGAGACAATAACTAGGATTTTTTATTATAAAAGGAAAACTTTAAATCCAGTGTTAGTTAAAGACGCTTAAATTGTCGAAATACACGACCAAAAAAAATTTGAATTTTTTGGAAAACGGAGAATTGTCCACCCATTGGCAATATTGAGCACCTTGCATCGCAAACGCAATGCCAGATGTATCCTAGACGAAAATTCAATTGACTCGGTTCTGTGACGCGATAACCGAAAACAGCAACAGCACTCCGAAACGGGGGTAAATGAGCGTAGGTACATGTAAAAAAAGAAATCGTTGTTCTCGGAGCTGTTCCGAGAAATCACGTTAATTTATCACATCTTTTTCTCCGGAACTCTTACAGCTCCTTGCAAATCACAGGTTTTGCAAACCTCTACTTGTAATTTTTGTTATTTAAAGAAAAACTTAAAAGTCCCCTTTCTTCTTAAGTCTTTTTTTGTAGAAGCTTTGGTTGGAATCTTAAGTGCATTTTGAATCTCTAAATTATAATTTTTGTAAAATATTAGTAATTCGTCAATATTGTCTACATCCTCATTTCCTTCTAAATTTTCTTTACAATAGTGACAATTAAAGTTTTTAAAGCATTTTCTAAATAAATATTCCGCAAAATAGGTACAAGCACTGCTTTCCAGATTAAATTGTTCATATATTAAAATTCTTTGAAGAAGAACTGGCACTAGAAGAATTCGTCTCTAAAGATTGAGAATAACTTTTTTTCCCTATTTAATAAATCGATAGAAATTTCTTTGGTAACATCTGCAATATTTAAAATACTGTCATCTTCATCAACATTACTTCCTGAATTGGCAGTTTTTGCAGGCCTAATTAAATTTATTTTAAAGGACGCCCGAAATGTTTTTACCGAAGGGTTTCTATTATAACTCCTGTTTGCCTATACTCGTATATAAAAAATTGTAAATGGAAAACCATTTCTTTTTTGACAATTATAAAATACTTTCACAGCAGTAATCGTTTGCAAAAACCCATCAAAACTTAGAGGTCTGTATATTTCTTCATTTTTTTACTTTGTATAATTTTTCAATTAAATTATAGCCGGTGTTAATACCTGTTAAAACTTGGGGTTTATAGTATTAGTAGAAAAACATGTATTTTCTCCTCTCGAAGAAATAAGTTCCCCACTTCTTAATGCAACTTTTATTGCAGCTGCTGCACTATGGCTTAACATTCATTTTCTCAAATCCATTTGGATTCAAATGTTTGTCAGTCAATTTTAAAAGACATCGTCCCGTTTTACTATTTTTATCAATATCGTATACCTTTTTAATTATATAAATTTGTATCGAATAACAAACTTTTATGTAAAAAATTGTTTTTTTAAACATTTTAATAAATGAGGAACATCATAAAAAGCAAAATACCTTTTTGTCATCTACCCAGAAAGACGGTTCCTGTAAAGTAACTTTTAAATTTTTGTAAAATTGTTGATTTACACTTGAAACATTACATACAGTTTCTACAGGTTTTAATTTTACAGTTTCTAATTTAGGTAAACGGCTGCGTTCATCCGCGTCATTTCAAGGAGCGCTACAAAAATAGCGCTCACTTACGCTACCTGATCGAGCTCTTTGCACGGATGAACCATGTTTAAAAGTAACATTTGATTATGGTTTATTCATTTTACTTTTGAGTTGAATGTCTCTGGTTGAAGATTTGTTTGTTTGTGGTTTGTTTATTTTTCAATTGCTAATTGTTGGTTATAATATTAAAAATTTTGTCATTATTGTAATTTTTAAATCTTAAAGAAAAAGAAACAGGTAATGTGTTATTTTTTAATCACTATATAACCTATAATTTATTTTATTTCTTTTAGTCTTTCGATCATGGATGAGGGGCTTGACGAAATTGGTCTGGCCAATATTATGGCTTTGGTAGACGACGATTTCGATTACATTTTAATAAATCAGTTAATATTAGATCTTGCCCAACCTATACCGTTTACTATGTTGGAAGGCCAACCAAGAGGAAGGAGACCTAGAAATGAGAATTTCTTTGAAGAAACTATACCAAGATTTAATAACGATTTGTTCAAAGAACATTTCAGAATGGGTCGTGGTGCATTTCAGGTATGTTTCAGAATAACAGAATACATTTAATCTTATATTTATAAAATTTCATTTTAGGATATCTGCCACATCATAGACAACAATATTGTACATGACTTGGACAATATAAATTATGAAAAAAAATTCTATTTCAATTTGGACTCTAGCTAAGCCTGAAAGTTTTTTGGCAGCTGGTGACAGGTTTGGCCTTGCCAAAAGTATGGCACATGGAATATTTAAAAAATTGTTACTGCAATTGCAAATTTACTTCAATAGTACGTAAGATTCCCAAATGAACAAGAAATGCAGGTATCAGCAAATGTGAGTTACTTTATCTAATATTACAAAGTTTTACATTATTCATTGTGCTTAATTATTTTAGAACTTTCACGCACGATCACATGGATTCCCAGGTGTAGTTGGTGCCATCGATGGATGTCACATTCCAATAAAACAACCCAGTTGAAATGCAAATGATTATTTTAATCGAAAAAGATTTCATTCAATCATTTTACAATGTTTGTTTAATCTTATTGGCGTAAATATATTTAATCAAATCTTTATATATTTTATGCACATGATCATCGAGGCAAATTCATAGATTGTTTCATTGGATTACATGGACGCATGCATGATGCTCGTGTCTTTAGAAACAGCCCTCTGCATAAAGCTCCAATGGATGCTGTAGATCCTATTATAGGGTAAAATTACCATTTGATAGGAGACTCAGCATATCCCGTGTTACTTAATTTAATGTGTCCATTTAGAGATAACCTTCATTTGACAGAAGCACAAATTAGATTTAATTTAAAACTAAGCAGCATTAAATCTGTAATAGAACGTGTTTTTGGGTTACTTAAAGGGAAATTTAGGAGACTAAAGTATTTAGACATTAGTGATATGCAATTAGGGAATAACATAATTGCAGCAGCATGTGTGTTGCACAACTTTTTAATTGAACATAATAAATTAAACTTTCATGAAGAAATTCAGGTAGAAAATGCAGCTACTGTGAAAAGAAACCATATTGTGACCTTACTAAATTAATAGTTATTTTTATTGTTAAATAAAATTTTAATTTAGTTTTTTTGTATTTTTTTACCCTTATTGCTATAATAAATATTATCATTTTCTAATATATATTTTATAAAACAGATCAGTCTCAAAGAAAACAAACAAGTTTTTAAAAAGGAACAACCATTTTAACAGTAGTGTTGCACAAATAATTTTTAATTGGAGGATGCTAATTGAAAAGGAACCAAGCGCCAAATTGTTAATTTCCGTAGTCAGCGGTTTTGTAATTTATCACGTATTTAAGAATTATCGTATTTTTAGAAGTTTTTCCCAGATTAAAATGTACGTTCAAAAGGAAATGATAAACACTAGTGAATTATCTTTTTTCCACTTATTAAAATATATTTGAACCCTTATTTTGGCAGATGGATCCTTTTCAATAAATAAATATAGTTTTATCAACTGAAAAAGATCCAAGCTCCCTGGTTCTATTTAAAGAAAAGGGAAAGAATAACATGGATCTTTAAAAAAAACGAAAAAAAAAAAAAACAAAAATTTTGAGTTTAATTATAAATCAGAGGAATTCATTCAGTAACAAAAAAATCATAAACCTTAAATCTAATCTTCAAAATCAAAATCTATGGTGGAGCCAAAACCGTCAATATCATCTTCGAACTTCTCAACATTTTTTATTCTGTAAAATTCAATCGCATCCTTGGGGAGAAACTTTAGTAAAGTCTTTATATCATCCCATTTTTTTTTAGAAATAGGTTTTCCTTCTGGGTAATGCAATTTGAGTCTTTGGGGATCAATCGGAATTTTTTTACCTCTTGTTGATTTTGAGATATCTATTTCTTTAAACTGATTTTCCTCAGGTGAATGTGACTCGCAGAAAAATATTGAATTTGGTTTTGACTTTTCAAGATATATTATTTTTGTTTTTAACCAACTAACTTTTTCTTTATCAATAGTCACTTTTCTATTTGAAATTTGTTTTTCAATATCTTCAGTAGAGTAGAAATCGTCAGGCTCCATAAGGTTTATTACAAATTTATTCTGTTTCTTGCAACCTCCAATTATAGACATAAAGTCTTTCAAGGTGTAAATTCGAACCTGCATATTAAGCGCCCTTTCTATTTGCCCAAAATCTGTGTCGTTGGGCAAAAAGCTGTGTCCAGACTCAAGATATTTAAGATAAATTTTGGTTAATGTAGGATGTTGCATTAAAATTGTTTTTAACATAAGCACAATTTTTATGTTGCGATTTTGTCCTCCACAGCTGTCCGACCACAATATTAACTCCTCTACCCCTTTTTTAAGGTGCACTTCGACAAACTTCTTTAAACATGAGCCCACTTCCTGTGCTCCTCGACCGGCTACCCCTTCTTTCCACAAAAAATAATATGGAATGTTTGTGGAGCCTGAATGTACCCCCTCGTTAAAAATACTCAATTGCCTTTTATAATAAATAATGTTTGTTGGTAATTTAGGTAATCCTAGGACCTTTTCCATATCGTAGGTAAGGGTTTCGATCGGTGGGTTTTTACTTGCTTCCTTTAAATCTTTATTCAACTGATCTCGGGCAAGCTTCGCATTTTCAAGATGTCTATCATGTTGTTCTTTTAATTGTAGTTGTTGGTTATCATCTAGCGCATTTTTTACCTGTGACGAATACATGTCGCATTTGTTACATGTATCTTTGATAGGGGGTTTTCGCCTCAAGTAAAAACGTTTGTAGAAAATATTTTTGTAGAACTGAAAACTAACTTTGGGATTATTGTCTTCTAAATAATAGAGTTCGTACATTTTTCTTTCTGTAAGGTCGTATGGTAAAAATTTAGCTTCCGTTTCTGAACGGGAGTAGTGAGAAACATAGGTAGGAAATTTGGCTATATGATCAATAATTTTGTTTATTGTGTCTTCACCAACTTTTTTCTTTCTTCCAGATTTTCCTCGCTCATCCTTTATTTGGGTGCTACGTTTTTTTTCTAAAGCAGTGTTAACCCGCTTTGTTGATATTTGATAAGTATTTATATAAGTATCACGGCATACTTCAAAATTTCCAAGCATGTAGACTCTAGTATATGATTTACCTGGCCCATCCTTAGCTCGCTTTCTTTTGATAGGCATTTCTTAAATTGTTGCTGCAATGTAACTTGTTTGCAAATCATATGATGCTAAATCATAAAATTTTTGAAAAAAACTTCTTTTTTCATCTACTGGTAATTTTTCACATTTTTTTAGACACCCGCATTTGTAATCAGAAAATTGTTTGGCTTCTTTTAATTTTCCTTTGACAGTGTAGTGAGTCTTGTTGGAATCTTTCAATTTTTTTCTCGTAGCGAATGTTTGCCCAGGATATTTGTTATGTCGTCCTTTCTTAGAACGCCCATTCCATTGTTTTTTTTCTTCCTCCAATTTTTGCTTTCTCTCAATTTCTTCTTCACTAAATAGGAAGTCATCATTATCTTCCTTCGAAATACTATCGCTTTCCACTTCAGGAATAAAGTCACGGCCTCTGACACTGTCATCTGAATCTTCGTCTTGTATTTCCTGTTCAGAACCATTTTCGTGGTTATTATTTATATTCTCATGAATTGCTATTTTACGTGAGTCTCTTGAAATCGCATATTTTTCAGATAAGTCTTCATTGATCTGGTATTGAATCTCTGAGTTTCCCGATTTTTCATTTTCTGTAGTCACAAAATCCAACCCTGAACAATAAAATGGGTATGTTGTAAATTTTGTAATAATCAAAAGATGATCCAATATTATTATTAAAAGTAGGAATTTTATTTATTATTACCTGTTAAGCTTAGATTAGAAACCACAATTTCTTCATTTAGTGCCCTAACATTCGGAACTTCTTGAGCAATTACTTTCGGTAAATTTGGTTTGACTGAAGTTGTATATTTAGCAACCATATTCTGATCTTGTGTCTCATTCATTTCAAATGGTTTTTCATTTTGTAGATTTTCATCAGTGTGTTTCCCTGAAGTACCTATAATAACAACAATAATAATATTTAGGTAGTATATTTTGTTATTTTAAACGATAAACACCCAAAAAATCCATTATTACTTAAGTATTAAAATACTTCATTTATTTTTACCTGCTGGGCATGGCGTAAGTATCTGAATTTGTTCAAGTGGGCTCCTGAACACCAGAATTTCTTTAATTATTATATTATTAGAATTATTCGAACTCGATTCGGTGACAGTTGAGTTTTCATTATTTTGAACTTGAATAGGTAGTTAGGTACACATTATTTATAATTATATACTTTTACCTATGTCTGTTAAACTGGAACTGCTGTTCTGTAGTTGTTGCTCAGGCCCACACTGTTCCTTAAAAATACAAAATAACCACAAAATAAAAATATTTACCCAAGTAAAATTTTATTTGAAAGGAACCAACCACGGACGTACCTCTTGGTTCGTAATTTGCTTTATGAAATAAGGGCGCATGGTTCTTTTTAGATATTATCTCAATAATAATATTGATTATTTAGGGGCCAAAATAAATAAAAGCATAATCTAAACGTTGCTGGCTGTTAAAAAAGAGCGTAAACAACAAAAACATATAATTTATTTTGAGAAAAAAGCTTAAAAATTGCATAACCTAACCTATAAATTTACTTACCGCTTTAGATTCGTTAAATTTTGGCTTTTTTGTCTCTATTTCGCACGACGGGTCATATCCCTTTGGTCGTAAAGCATTACTGAGAATTAGTAAAGTTCTTTTACTCATTTTCAGTTTAAATAGAAATCCAAAAACACGAAAACTAGCACTTACAATTTATCACAAACAAAATTGTCCGGAGATATAAAAGGAACCAAGCGACAGTAATCACTTTCTATAAACAGTACTGTGAGTTGGTTCTTTTTATATAACAGGAAACTGCTATTTCACGCAAAGGCACTTGGATCTTTAGCCAATAGATGTCGCTAAGAACCCAGTAGGCGCTTGATACTTTTTACACATTATAAATACATGCCAAACTGTCGTATGGTTCCATTACCTAGATTTTTGCAATTTGGCGCTTGGTTCTTTTTCAATTATCATCATCCAATTATTCACAACTTTTGTCAATATGCCTATTTAACCTAAAACTTGTGTTTTATTTAAATAGTAGTTTGTGCAACAAGAGTGGATATAATGACCATATCGCATGAAGACGAAGTTTGAGCACAATGCCGTAGTCGGAATGCTCATTTATCTAAGTGCAATACAGACAATCCACTCGAGTTATACAGTATATTTTTTTACGGCCAACTAACGAAAATCTACGACGATATTCCAATAGGTCAAAAATACACTTTCAGCTCAAGATTTATTCAAAAGCAAAAAAAAAATACTTCTAACGTACTGCAACAGTTCGTATGCTATTATCCAATAATAAAACAGCTTTTGCATCTTAGGTACTATCTTTTCTTAGAAAAACAGGAAGAACCTGTGAATTGCTAATATTTTTGTATCTCCTGAAAAAAATTTTTTTTTTTTTCGACATACGACCTATTGCAGTATCAAGGACGAGAGCTAATATACACGTGGGTGTAAAAAAAATATATTTGTCCCCTGTTCTGATATCTTCCAATATTTTATATTTATGCATGTTAGGGCCCTTGAAATTATTAAAAAAAGTTTTCAAAATGGTAATTTTTTGGTGATTTTGTATAAAACATTAAAAAATAGTTTTGAAAGTAAATTGTAGTAGGGTAGACCGGGGATGAAAGTGCCATTTTTAGTAAAATGAGCTGTAAAAAATCTTTGGCAGATTACTTTTTTATTATTTTTTGTCCTTTTAATAGCTTTAACTTTAAGTTATCAAAATTACATGAGACAAATGCGTAACAGGATAAAATAGCCGGTAATATAATTTTTTATGGTTTCTGGTAAATGGCACTTTTTACCCCATACATGGGGTAAAAAGTACCGCCCATGGGGGTAAGTTGTGCCATGATAGGATAGGATAGAAAATATGTAAGTAAAGCTGCTTTTTAATGCGTTCGAATAAAAGTAAGAAATGAATTACATTTTTAAAACGTGAACAACTGAACAATAAAAGGTTTAATAATATGGTGATTAATCCATGTCACTGTCACAGTTAAGACACACAAACAATTTTGAGTCACCCGTAACACATTTGTCGTGAGCCCATTCTTTGCAAGATCTACATTGCACCCATTCCTCTGAAGGTAAGCTCTGTGAATATGAATCGCAACATATTAGGCAAAGGCAGTAATCTGGTGAATCGGTTGAGGACTCCGAATCATGCTTACTTTTTCTTGAGAAAACCTGTTTTTTAACTTGCTTTGCCTTTTGCTTAATTTGTTTTATCTTTTTCTGGGATCTTGTTGCCTGTTCCTTCTCTAGAGCGTCCTTTTCTGGAGTATCGGTGAGCACAGCTGTATATCTTCGTTTTCTGCCTTTTGTCGATCCTGTTCGAGGTCCCGCTTTGGGAAGCGGTTTTACTATGTGTGGAGAAAATGCTTGTTTTTCTGGCAGATTAGATGGTCCAGCAACTGGATTTTCGGCACTGTCTATGTTTTTTGTACATTCTTTATTTTGTGGTTGGTCATTTCTGTCAAAGGCAGATTGCAGCGAATTTTCACCAAAGGTAGGATGTTGACTATTTTCACTAGGAATTACCTCTTGAAGATTTTCATTGACGACTTGTGGTTCATTCTCAAGAAGTTGATTGCCCTTATTGTCATTTTCGCCAGGAGGAACTGGCCGATCGGTGACATATGTTGGAGCAAAATCAATATCTGAGAAAACGTCCCGATTATAAGGATATATGCCACTCTTTTTAAAGGCATTTATAATATTGTTAGGACACATCGCTAGGGGGTAAGCTGAATTGACAATTGATGGAATATCATAAATTGTGATATTCTTTCCGGCATTACTTCTCATCCAGGAATCTTGTGCAGACGATAGGTATTTTTTGAATGGGCCGTATACACCCACATCTAACGGCTGTAGTCGATGCGAGCAATGGGGCGGAAAAGATAATAAAACAACGCCATTCTCTTTCGCCAAATTTAAAACTGATATTGCCAAATGCGAACTATGGTTGTCTAATAACAGAAGGACTGGTGATTGCTTTGTCGGTTTCACATGTTTAATGAAATGCTTCATGAACACAAGAAAGCTATCTTCTGTCATCCAACCGGATGAGTTTGCTGTTCCAATACTGTCAGGTGGTCCACCCCGAATAAAATATTCTTTATAATTCTTTCGGGGAAATAAAAACATAGGAGGTATACAAACCCCACTTGCAGAAACTGCTGTTGTTAGTGTAACATTTGTACCCCTTTCGCCTGAAGTAAGGGCACCGATTTGCCTTGACCCCTTTACTCTTACAATCTTCGGAGGTTTCACGACCGTTGAAACTCCTGTTTCATCTGTGTTCCATATAGAGGAAGCAGTGAATGAGTAGCGCTCCAAAACATTGTTTAATTTGTCGAAAAAGTCAGTAACGTTTTTCTTGTTAAAAGATGTTGCCCTTCCCAAACTTGTTGCTTCAAGTGTTAGAATGGAAAGTCGTGGATTTCTTTGTAAGAACGCTGCAAACCAGTCAGCACCTGCCTGTTTGTTATGTCGCCATGAGTCTGGCATATCTTTTTTAAATTGGACTGCACATTCGTATGCTAGACTACGCACATCTTTTGGGGTTAAACCAAAATATATTTGCGCAGATTGTGTCAAATATTCATTTAGTGCTGTCTCTTTCTCGTTATTAAAAACCCTACGTGCTGATCGATAGCCAAAGGTCGTGTTTGGATTGGTGTTACGGCGTTCAATGAATCTACTTAAACTCACTCTACATATCGAAAGAGCTTTGGCTACTGACCTTATGGACTGTCCATTTTGTGTAACAAGATCAGCTGCGCGATGCATATCTTCTAAAGAAGTTTGTCCCCTCGCAGTTTTCCTGGTGTAAGTTCGCATTCTGAAATGATTCAATAATGAAGCTTCAATAATTAAAAAAATTCAAAAGAAATAAAACATCTTTATTCTCCATAGGGGGGTAAAAAGTGCCACAAAAAAGTGTGTGGCACTTTTAACCCCACCTTGTTTTTTTGAATACTATTGATCATAACGAAAAAAATATCTGAAATGTTGAAGATTTGACAGCACTGCAAGAAAACAGATTAAAATAGGTATCAGAGCAAGCTTACCTTGTTTAAATTCGATGAAAACTAACTGTTGCAGAACAAAAAATAGACGACAACAAATTTTTACTTCGGAGCCTATGAATCAAAAAATTAGACGTACTCTCCCGTACACGACTACTTCGACACTAAATGCATGTGCTTGACGGGCAGAGTAATAGACCTGATGTTGGAATGTTGGCTTCGCGCGTATGTCGTTTAAATTTAAAAAATGGCGGCAAGTGGCACTTTCTCCCCGTGGCACTTTTATCCCCGGTCTACCCTAATGATAATTTCCAATGCATTTGCACAAATAAACATGCAATAAATAAAAATACTTAAATGTTTCTTAAAAAAGAAAATTAATTTTGTCAATTATCTATCATTGTATTAGTCATATACTTTTTCTTCATACTTGATAAATAAAAAACTCAATAATTTAAAAAATGTATTGTAAAAATATTAATTGACAATTATTTTTTTGTCAAATTTTTTAATATTTGATTTATCTCCTTTTGTATCTTTAAATTTTCTTCTAAAATAATTCCAATTTTTTTTCAGTTCATCCACTATCTGCCTTTCAAGGTCCAAATGATTTCTCCTATAATCATTTAGATATGTATCACGGTTTCGTTTTCTTGTGTTTGAAGGGGTGTTGGCCAATAGCAGCCCTCTTGGGGTCTCTTCATTCATAGAATGTGACATCCCAATCCTCATTAGTCTAACCATCGAAAATTCGTCTAGCAAACTGCTTGGCCTGGCTCCTTCTGAGGAACTTCCTGGCCTGGCTTCTGCCCAGCATTGAAGAAGTTGTCTGCGGAAAGTTGATTGTCGCATCAATATGAAAAACTTCGTTCATTTCATTAAAAAAACTCCCAAGTGATGCGACCTTCTCCAGATTTTTTAGAACGATCCTTTTGTACTTTAAAGGTCTTTTTTAAATTGCGAAATTTTATATCTATGCTTTCGTGCGTTACATTGTATTTTCTTTTCTAAAAGTATATTTTGAATTTGAATCCATAATTCCTCATTTTTAATTTTAGAATTCCTAAATCTGTCGATTAGTTTTCTGTACTCTCTAATGAGCAGTCACGTCATGTTTCTGGACCAAACCTCTTTGGTGACTAAAAAGAATAGAATATAAAAGATGTATTTTATTTACAAATACATATGCAGTATGTGCCATAAAGGTGGATCCATATGATTTTTTTAATGTTAATGGATTCAATAAATAAACGTGTAAAAAATTCATTTAAAACAATATTTATTTTAATATTATTTCAATAAGTGCACCAAAAGCAGCATATTTTGGGTTTTTCCAAATCCTTTCTTAAATACCTGTAAATAACTGGGTAATCTTAATTCATATAAGTACCCCAACTATAATTTGCAATGGATGTATACCTGTGCAATTTAATATAAGTGCATAATTTGTTTGAATAATCCCTTATTCCTCAGATAATTAACTTAAGTATATAATCACTTAAAATTTATTATCTTAGTTGGTGAGGTGGGGATCAAATAATAAATTTTAACATGGGGCACCCGACTGTCCTAGACTTAAAAATATTCAATTGTTGATCAACAGATATAAATACCTTTACAGAGCAACCTTACAAATCGGTGGATTCATTGATAGGATTAAAAACTTGCCAAAAGTGACAAATATATCATGAAAAGCAATGATTATAAAATATACACTTTAAGGGGCACCATCGAGTTAAAATTGATTAAGATATGAGCTATAGTTCACTAATCTGTCAAGTAACCCTATGTGTAACTTTCCTAACAGGTGAAAAAGATCAGCCCTTAAAGTAATTTCCTAGCTAATTTATACAAGTAAAAAAATATGTATATATTTAAGTACCTACGATTATCTTCTGGAGGCTCATTTTCCTCATTGTCCTCTGCTTCGTCCAGCTGGATGCCAAAAAAATTCGCCACCTCTGTGGTTGGTTCTATGGCGAATACATCATGGGCTAAAAATAAAAACACATTTTAAAACTACAAATTCTGATAAAAATTATACATACCAAATGAAATAAATTATTTTGAATAAATTGTACTTCTAAATTAGGTATTACTTACTTTTATATTTATTATGTACCAATTCCCTGATTCGTCCATTTGCATGAACCCTTTATCATTTAAATATAAATGATGGTCACCAATTGGTGACTCATGCTTTCTGAAGTATTCTACTTTTACTAAATTTTTAAATGTTAATATTATTACACTGTACTAGAATTACTATTACTATATAAATAAAGGAAAATTTAAATACTACTACTACTCACTAATACTACTATGATAACTAATTTTACACTATATACTGTTAGAATATTCACGAATTTAAGTGTTAAACCGAATAAATTGAACGTGGCGCGCAGTGGTAGTCTGACTGCCTGGACACGTCTTTATTAATTTCTATGAAGTGATACATTCCTGTCCGTACCATGTTGTCACGTCTTGCGTACAGGGTAATCTCGAGGTGCGCTAACACGGCCATCCTGAAATTGGGACCTTGTCGGCCCAATAAGAAATAAGTAGTCCACATATATAAATAGAAATACATAACTCTTTTAATCTTACATTAGATATACTTACAAAAAAAAACTTATTTAGAATAACAATTATAGTCATACTATATGATCAGAAAAATTAAATAAATCTGGTGACCTCCAGATAGATTTTCTGACACGACTCTTCCTAGTCTATTCGGCTTCATCCTGATTACTAGGTTGGTCAGAAGCATCATTCTGGAAACGGAAAAACAACAATTTAACAATTATGTTATTTAGCCTCAGGTCTTTAATAAAACCAACCAGAGAACCGGCCAAAAACTTGGCACTTGGCACGACAGGTTTTTATTAAAACCGGCCAACAACTTAAATTTGTCACGACAGGTTTTTATTAAAACCGGCCAACAACTTAAACTTGGCACGACAGGTTTTTATTAAAACCGGCCAACAACTTAAACTTGGCACGACAGGGTTTTTATTAAAACCGGCCAACAACTTAAACTTGGCACGACAGGTTTTTATTAAAACCGGCCAACAACTTAAACTTGGTACGACAAGCTTTTATTAAAACCGGCCAACAACTTAAACTTGGCACGACAGGCTTTTATTAAAACCGGCCAACAACTTAAACTTGGCACAACAGGTTTTTATTAAAACCGGCCAAAATGCAGACAATGAAATCTAGAGGTTTAAAACGACCCGTTTGTTTTAAGTATAATGTGTCTTAAGACCTAGGATAGTATTATTGTACAGTAAAATTAACCAACCGTGTAACCGCTAACGCGGCCCTATAAAGAGTTTATAAATACCTTAGTATTTTTATCGTCATCTCCATCTAGATAACTTTCCAGGATATCTGCGCAATCATTTGAAGTCCATTCCATTGCCCATAAACGCATTTGAGAAAGAACGGCCACTGTTGTACGTAGTGACTCAGCAACATCATCTATCTTGATCAATTCATATCGATGATTTTTTAATATTTTAACGATTTTATAGGGTCCGGTCCAACCAGACTCAAGCTTTCTTGGCTTTATAGCTTCTCGTGACATAAGGACGTGATCGCCGACACTAAATAATTTAGGAACAGAAGATTTCTTTGATTTACAATACATTTCTTGATCAACTGCATTTTTATTGATACGCTGACTGACGAATTGTCTTCACTTTTCCCTTTCTGGAAGCACTAGAGGTAATTTATCGTTTGATGCATTATTGATTATACGTTGAATTTCTGGTAATCGATTATCGCACCCAAATAATGTTTGAAGCGGAGTTCTCCCTGTTGTCTTATGTACTGTAGAGTTAATAACAAGCTGAATTTTATAGATTATAGTCTACCATTGTTCAGCTACGTTGGCTCGTACTCTTAAAAGATTTGCAACAAACAACATATATTTTTCCACCTGTCCGTTGGATTGATGTACATACGGAGTAATAAAATACCAGTCAATGTCCCATTCGGCCATTAGTTCATGATTTGGGACTGCTGTTATTGAGGAACCGTTATCAGCAATGATTCGAGCTGGAGTTCTCACGAAATATACAATATCCTGCATGCATTCAGCCACGTCGAATGTTTTTACTCCTTTAAGTGTATATATAAAGGTGTATTTGGAGAAGGCATCTACGGCTACAAATACATGGGTAAAATCATCCTCTGTTTTTGGAAGTGGCCCAAGTACGTCTATAGGTAATGTGTGGAATGGTATATCGAGTTTTATTGTAGAACTAACTTCCAAGAAGGCTCTACGAGGTACACGCTTTCGGGTGAGGCAAGTAAGGTAAGAATTAATAATGTATTTTGTTATGAATTTTTTCATACTAGGGAACCAAAAATGTGAAGCAATACTGAAGAGTGTTTTATCACGACCAATATGCGCTTGCCCATCATGATATTCTTTTACCAAAGCAAATCGGGCATTTTTCGGAACAAAATATTGCGTGATTTTTTCAGAGTTTATTTCAGTTAAATGGCATAGTGTGTTACCTATGAGACAAAATTGATTTTTATCTAAATCACCATTTGCTAGTTTTTCTTTTAACTCAATAGTTTCACCATCTGTGCTTTGCTGTACAGATAACCAACCTACTGGCATAAGATTTTGGCTATCTGAATCCACATCCTCCAAATTCGTCTGACACACCTGACCAACATGAACTGTTTTACCTTCATGCCCGGCATTCTCACCCAACAAACTCGGAGGATGCCGACTCAAACAGTCAACGTAAGCCATTTGTGCACCAGCTCGATGTTCAATGGTAAACTCAAAATCTTGTAAATATACCCACCATCGACTTACTCTTGGCAAGATATCACGTTTATATTGAGAACTTTTTAAAGCGTTACAGTCAGTAACTAATGTAAATGGAACCCCGATAAAGTAGTGCCTGTAATGTTTTAATGTATAGACAACAGCTAAAGTCTCGAGTTCATATGAATGATACCGGGACTCTGCTGGAGTAGCTGCTTTACTAAAATAAGAGACAACCTTTTTAATTCCATCATGAATTTGGAAAATCACCGCACCAAAATCTTTACTGGACGCATCGGTGTGTAATTCTAGTGGAAGACTGGGATTGAAAATTGCCAAAACTGGTTCTCCACTCAGGATTTTTATTAATTCATTAAAAAATGTCTGTGTGATTTGATGTCCAATTAAATTCGACATTTTTTAAGCAAATTTTAAATTAATTTGGTTCTAACTGACAACTCAGGAATAAATTTCCTGAAATAGCCTGCCGTTTCCAGGAATTGGCGAACTTCTTTGGAATTAGAGGGAATTTTCATGATCTTTAACGCTTCAGCTTTATTTGGCGATGGTTTTACCGAACCGTTCGAAATAACTCTTCCCAAATACTCAACTTGTGTCTCAAGAAATTTGCATTTGTCTATATTTACCGAAAATCCGTGTTTTCTTAAAGTAGACAATACTTGACGTAAATTATCAATTCCTTAACGTTTATTTTCACTTGGAACCAGGATATCGTCCATATAGATCAATGCAATTCTGCCGTGTTAATTCAAATGGCCGTAACTGCAATTTTCCTTGAAATAAAGATATGACCACTACGCCTGACAACAATGAATTTTTTATTTATCAGCTATATATTCTATAAAATCCGAGATTTAACGCTTAGAAATTTGAGCGTAAGTGATTTTTCTTGAAAAATCGATTTTAACCACGTTTATGTATTAAAGAGATGCGGCCATTTGAATTAACACGGCAGAATATTAGTTCGTATTTCCTCATAAAGTGCAGTATTAATGGCGCGCTGAAATATGGGGGTAACTAAAGCTAGCTTTTCAATAGAATCAGGATGTACTTTGATTTGGTGGAAACCAGCGGCTATGTCAAGGGTCGTAAAATATTTGCTGCTTTTACTGAGATGGTCAATATGATCATCAATCCGGGGTAGTGGGAAACGATCTTTAACGGTAATGCGATTCAGTGCTCTGAAATAGCAAACCAAACGGAAATCCCCATTTTACTTTTTGATCAAAAATGCGGGGCTAGCGTATGGTGATTTAGACGGCCTAATAAATCATAAATAATAAGTCGCAATGTTTCTCTTTCAGCCATAGAAAACCGATATGGTCTGTAGTTTATGTCTTTATCAGAAGTTAAACGAATTCTAAATTCGCCAGTGGTAATAAGAGTGGGTACTTTATTACCAGTGGTATACGAGCCCCTTCCCATTTCAGTTGGCCCACCTATTAATATTTTCTTTATATAACGACAATAAGAAAGTATTAAAGATTACATGCTTTTTGAAATCATAAATTAATTAACAATGCATTAATTTAGAATTATATTAGAACTAGAACTAGAAAACATCAATTTTTTATTTATTTTTAAATTTATTAACACATGGAGCATTATTGCATTATTTCAACTTGAATTCAATGCGTTAGAAAATAAACCAAAATCGAAGGTAGCTTTGAAAAAATAACATACAATAATCTCTTTTAAGCTAATCCTGTCTAATAAAATGGGTAGAGGAAAAATCATTGACGAAAAAATACGTTTTCTTGTTATAAAACATTGCAATTCTGGAAAATCGAACTCGGAAATTGCAAATATATTAGATTTATCACGATATAGTGTAAGAAATATAGTTAGAAGATACAAAACTACTGGTTCAATCAGCCCAAAGCCCCGTCATGTTAGAAAAAGCAAGATTACAAATGCCGATAGACGAGCATTGAGAAGAATTATTGAAACTAACCGTCGTGCTAATTATCTTGAATTAAGTGCTCAGTGAAGTGATGCTGTTGGAAGACGAATTTCGAGATCTTCATGTCATAGAGAAGCTCGCAAATTGGGATTTGGGACTTACAAAGTAAGTTTATAGTAATAAAAACAATAAAAAACATGGATTGAAGACACTAAAACAATCAAATATGTTTGCTTAAAACTGACAATTTTGTTACAGGTTAAAGAAAAATCACTACTAACTGCGAAACAG
This sequence comes from Psylliodes chrysocephalus, assembly GCA_927349885.1. Lineage (NCBI taxonomy): Eukaryota > Metazoa > Arthropoda > Insecta > Coleoptera > Chrysomelidae > Psylliodes > Psylliodes chrysocephalus. The sequence continues at coordinate 5,679,453 of OV651833.1, forward strand.
AAAAAAAATCGATTAAGATGGTCAAAAGAACATATGGGTTGGACTTCTCATCAATGGGATGCAATACAATGGAGTGACGAGGCCCGATTCGAAGTTTATGTTGGAGATAGCAGAAATCGAGTTATTCGCAAAAAACATGAAGCGTTCCATCCAGACTGTCTCAAAAGAAAAGTAAAATTTCCCGCATCGGTCATGGTCTGGGGCAGCATGTCATCTAAAGGAATAGGGAAATTGCATTTTATTGAAGGAATTGTAAATACAAATAAATATTTGGACATTTTGGAGGAATCACTTTTACCGACTATGGAATTATATTTGACATCAGGGAAAGATTTTGTATTTCAACAGGATGGAGCAGGGTGTCACACGTCAAAAAAAGCTCTAAAATGGATGGAAGACTTCGGTGTTCCACTTTTGGAATGGGTTTCTAGTAGTCCTAATTTATCACCAATAGAAACATTGTGGCATGAGATGAACAAGGTATTTCGAAAACATCCTGCAAGAACAATACCTGAACTTAAACAAAAACTTCAAAATATATGGGAATTATTTACACCATCATTTTACCAAGGCTTAGTTAATACCATGCCGCAAAGAATTTCAGCTGTAATAAAAAATAAAGGTGACGTTACTCAATGGTAAACTTTAAAATTGATTAACGTTTGATTCCAACTATTTGTTTATTTTTTTTTTTTTAATTTTATAATAAATAAATATTTTAATGTTTTCTACATATTTTTTATGATTAAACGATATTAAACATATTGTTCAATGAATAAAAATTGGAAAGTTCATACAATATTTATATTTTTAATCTTTAAATACGAATTTCCTAAATTTCAATAGGTGGGCCAACTGAAATGGGAAGGGGCTCGTAGATGTTTTTGTATTCTTCAATTAAAGCTTGAAGCTCTCTATCCAACGAATCTGATGAAATAAAATTTAGTTTGGGTATATGTTTGTCATATCTTAAGGTAATTCCGGGAATATGTATAAAATCCATACCAATAATTGCATCACAAAAAATTGAATCATCTGAAACGACGTGCATTTTAAAAGGAATTTCATGGTCATTTAAGGTAATTTTAACGTTTATAGACTTTTCTGAAATCATCATTTCCTATACCTCGAACCACTATTTTTTTATTTATTGGCGTGGACTTCATTTTATTTACTACTGATTCGCGTAAAAGAGACACTTCAGCTCCGGTGTCAATCAAAACTTGATAATTTTGGCTATCAATTTTTAAAGAGTATAATCTAAGGTCAGATGTTTCCGACTCTAAATTAGGGGAGTGACATAAATTTACCCTTTTGCTTTGATCGCCTAACTTTCTCTTATTGGAAAAACAATCTTGGGCCTTGTGTCCCATTTTATTACAAAAATGACATTGGATTTTTGAACTTGAAGCGATAATTTCATCCCTTTCGCGTTTTTGCTGGATTTTCAAGGAAATATGGAAACTGTAATTGTGGTTGGTATTTTTTGGGGCCGGATGTTTTTAGAATATCTGAGAACACTATTTCAATACCTTCTCCCAATTGCTTTATATTGCTTAGCTTTATTTTTGAAAAGGTTTGAGCTCTTTGAGCTGAACAAAGAGATAATAATAATATCGTCTTCATAGTAAGTTTTTCAAGGGAGAGTGTATTTAACGGATGTAGTGACCACAAGAATTTTAATACCGGTTCCGGGTCCCAAGTTTCCTTGTACTTAGGGAAGGTGGGTCGCAATTTGAAGACTCCTTTCATAAATCTTTCAATAGTTTCCGATTTTCCTACATTACAGATTAAATTTAAAGCTGATCTGTGTGTATTCAAGGTTGAGTATTTTGCTCCTAAATTAAATTCTGTTTTTAGAAAGGACAAAATATTTTCTACACTGGGTTGAAACATATCTGTATCATTTTCACTACAAAACAACCACCATTTTGAATATGTTGTGTTATATTGTTTGATTGTGTTGAAGCTTAATGAAGCAATCATTATGTCAATGATATCTTGTTGAAGGTGTCTTTTGAGGAAGGAGAGCTGGATAAAATTGCTGCCACCAGGGTAAGATGTTTCCATATTGGATGAGGCTCCCTGAAAGGAGATAAAAGTAAATCATAATGTGGTTGTAGAATAACAACCTCTGAGCAAATCATTGATTCCAATTTCAGATACCACGGCTGTGATTTCCATAAAGGATATACTACTAGGCATTTTGCCCCATCAGTTTCAATTTTATCTAGAGTTTTTGATAATAAGGAAAAAGGGGGAAACAAGTAAGCATTATGTAATTTTTTCCAGTTAAGAGTAAACGCGTCTACAGCTATCGATTCTGGGTCGGGAAACCAAGATACGAACTTGGAACATTTTTTGTTCTGATAGGATGCTAGGTAACCCTAATCGTGTTATTATTTCAAAATATGCTTTATTATTTAGGGAGAATTCTGTGTCAATATTTTTTATTCGCGAGTTTTTGTCTGCCATGAAATTTTCGCGAGAATTTATATATTTATAAATTTTTCCTTTTTTTACACCATTGCCACAAGTTTTTAGCCACTGTATTTAGTTTTTTGTATTTTATACTGCCCATTTTATTGATGATTGATATGGCAATTTTGTTGTCAATTTTTAATAAAATATGGCTATTGTTAAAGTTTTTTGCAAAAGTTTTTAACCCATAAAAGGCTGCCTTTAACTCAAGTATGTTAATATGTTCCGCCTTTTCTTCATGTTTCTAGAATCCCTTTGCCTCTTTTCCGTTACAGAATGCTCCCCATCCGGATTTTGAGGCAGCCGAATAAATAGTGATATGATAATTCGGCTGTTTCAGATTTTGTTCCGCTTTATCTATATTTTGAAGCCACCATTTTAAATCATTTTTTAACTGAGGAGAGATATGCATATTTTTGTTGTAATTTTCATTATTGATTTTTAACGCGATGTATTTTTCTCTTTCGCAAGTTTTTAAATACAACCAACCGTATTCCACAGCCGGACAAATTGATACTAATGTTCCTACAAATTGTGAAAAATCTCTTATTTTAATTTTATTTCGAGCCAGCAGGTTCATTATACAGATTTTAATTTTATCCTTTTTTTCCCTAGTATTGCAAATTTTCATGGTTTTTGTGTTTAATATAAAGCCCAAGAATTGTATTCTATATAGAATAACCTCCTGAATTTGGTCGAATGATTAAATCAAATTCGCAGACTTAAAACATTTATTTTATTAACCACGTCTTATCTTCATTACATTTCAGAGACAAGTACACAAAGACAACGTCATATATTGAATGACATTTGACATTCAATGTTACCAACTATTAAGAGTAGAATTACCTACACTCTAATACACCCCCTTAATTCTACAAACAAAATAATGAATTACAAAAAAATATTCAAACAAGAAAAAATATTAAAAATATTCGAACAAAAAATATTGTTACTATTTTAGCCTGACAAATTTAATTCTTTACAAAAAGTATTAAATTTATTAGCACTAAGAGCTTTGGTAAATATGTCTGCAACTTGATTTTCTGTAGATATATACTGCAATCTTATAATTTTAGTGTTTACTAAATCCTTTAAAAAATGATGTCTCACATCAATATGTTTTGACCTTTTTGTCTCAAAAGATTGTGCCATTTTAATACAAGCCTGGTTGTCTTCATAAATTTCAATCGGTTTTATTATTTCTAGAGACATACTTTCCAATAACTGTAATATAAACAAACATTCAGTAACACAACTAGCCAATGCAACATATTCTGCTTCACTACTAGAAATAGCAACTATTGACTGTTTCTTAGAATGCCAAAAAATCATATTTTTATTTATTTTAATACAAAAACCACTTGTACTTTTTCTATCATTAACATCACCTGCAAAGTCTGAATCTACATAAGCATACAAGTTACAATTTAAGTTATGTGACTTATAAAAAACCAAAGAAAAATTCTGAGTATGTTTTAAATATCTCAAAATGTTTTTCAGATTTTTCCAATGTACTTCAGAGTAACAATTTTGAAATCTACTAAAATATCCAACTGAAAAGCATAAATCGGGGCGAGATCCTAACATTATGTACATAAGACTTCCTATTAACTCTTTATAAGGAACTTTATAATCCAAATTAGGCTCATCTCTCTTTAAATCTAATTTTGGTTGAATAGGTATCTTACTTGTTTTACAATCATTCATTTTAAAATAATCTAACACTTTAGAAATCAACAATTTTTGAGAAATTTTAATTTTATCATCACATCTTTCTATCTCTAAGCTTAAAAATCTTAAGTTATTATTTGTAAGATCTTTAATATCTATTTTATTACTCAAATAATATTTAATTCTTTCTACATCACTTATAGACTTAGATAAAATTAAAAAATCATCAACCCACATTAATAAAAATACATTTTTAGAGAAAAACATGCATGGATCAACTTTAGACTTTATAAGATTTAATTCTAACAAACATTGACTAATAAAATCATACCAACACTTAGGACTTTGTTTTAATCCATACAATGCCTTTCTGAGTTTACAAACCTGTTTTTCTATAAGTTTCACACAAATGTTTATACATTTCACGAGCTGTTGTCTTATTCTTTACCGTTTCCAGCACATTATCCGATAAACATTGGACAATTATATTCCGCGCCTTCACATCTTTCTTCTTAAATTCATTTTCCGCTGCCCTTGTTGGTGTAATAGTTTCCAAAATAGCTTCATCAACATCACTTTGTTCCAGTATCAGTTTCATTCTAAATTCCCAATTTGAAAAACCTGTTCCATCAAATTGTTTAAGATTCGAAACGTGTACCTGTGATGATACCGCCATTTTGTCCAAATCGATCCAAATTACAAGTTCCAGTTATTTCCAGCTTAGCAGAGTTTCCAGTAATAATTATTGATTATTCTGTTTCTGGGCCCATAACCTATAGAATAACCTCCTGAATTTGGTCGAATGATTAAATCAAATTCGCAGACTTAAAACATTTATTTTATTAACCACGTCTTATCTTCATTACATTTCAGAGACAAGTACACAAAGACAACTTCATATATTGAATGACATTTGACATTCAATGTTACCAACTATTAAGAGTAGAATTACCTACACTCTAATATTCTATGTGTTGGTGTTAAATGACATTTCCTTATGTTAATAAAAAACCCAATTTTTTTAATAGATCCGTAGTTTTCCTTACATTTTGTGCACACCCCTCCCTACTTTTGCTAATAAATAAAAAGTCGTCTAAGTAAACGACAGACAAAAAATTATTTTTCCGTAGTTGCGAAAAAACTGGTTTTAATAATTTGGTAAATACGAAGGGTGCGGTAGAAAGCCCAAAGGGAAGGCACTGGAATTCAAATATTGCATTTTCAAAAACAAATATTAAATATTTTTTGTATATTATGTGAATTGGAATCAAAAAATATGCATCTTTGAGGTCTATCCTAGCAAGAAAACAATTTACACTGATAAGGTTTTTTGCTGTTCTAATATCTTCTAATTTAAAATGCGGAGCAGTGATGAATTTATTTAGGTTTTTTAGATTCAAAATAAATCTATATTCACCGTTCTCTTTTTGTCTTAAAAAGTATGTCGACAAAAACTGGTTTTTACAACTTTCTACCATTATCACTGCTCCTATTTGTACAAGGTGTCGTATGCTTTCGGAATAAATTTTTAATTCATTTTGATTTAATTTTTGTTTCTTGGGAATAGAATATTGATAAGGTTTAGAGTTAAATGGAATTTTATAGCCCTTTACCCAGCTACGTATAACTCGATTCTGTGTAATTTGTTGCCAATTATGATAAAAAAAATTTATTCTTCCAGCATACTTTCCCTCCTGGTTTACCTCTATCGTCTCCATCCCTCCTTCTTGTTCTCTCTGTACTGATTTTTTTCCTTGTTGTATTTGTTGTACTTGTTGTACTGATTCGACTTGAATAATTCCCTTTTTTTGGCATATTTGTTTTTCTCTAACTTCCATCTGGACTTCGAGGCGCGGCTGTTCGAGATAATAAGTTTTGGATTCACAATATTTAACTAAACTTGATGAACTTGTAAATAAAGGAAATATACGAAGTGCTTAATAGGGATACATTACACCTCCCTCCTTAAGATTTTTATTAATTTTTGTTATTAATAAAAATAAAGATTGTGTATAAAAGATTAATAAAAAATAGAAATAAGATTTTAAAGAATACAATATAAAATATAAAAATAAAAAATAACATATCTATATATATATATATATATATAATAAAATAAGATAGAATAAGAGAGTACAGTAATATAAAAATGTAGAGAATGTATTAATCTAATACAAACATTTATATTTATAATTTTTCTTTTAATTTAGCTAGTCTTATGCATTTTCGTAAGCTAGAAGAAGATCCTTCTAAATCTCTATCGATATCTACATGTAATTCCTCATTCTTTTTTACAAATATTAAAAGTGAGACAATTTTTTATATTATAACATGATTTTTCATTGTTTGAACTACGTTTACATTTATTTTTTAAATATTTATAGAGTTTATATAATACATACAAACCAAAAAGTTTTAATAAAGTACAAATTAAATATACAAAGTAACTGTTAGTTAGAAAGGAATTATTGCTTGTTTTATTTTGATTAGACATCTCATCTGCTATTTCTTCTATTTGTTTTAATTTTTTAGAGACAACTTTCAAATTATCTTTATCTAAATTTATTGCTCTTAAAGGTAGCGGTTTAAAATTTTCTGTTGAATTAAAGTTTTGTTTACGATCAATTTCTTCGCAGCAATCATCTTCAAGTTCAATCTGAAGATCAGGTATAATTGCTTTTATGGAACTTTCATAATTTGTATTATCTGATATTAAGGTAGTAGAACTTGTAAAAAGCTTACAATTTTTATCTAAGGTTAAAATTCCAGTTTTATTTAATGTAAAATTTTCTACAGGTAGAAATTGTGATATCTATTTGTTCGGGTAAAACATATAACCAACTATTAGAATATTTTAATTTATGCCAAAGTTCTAAATCTGAAGATATAAGACGGGTATCACAGGTTTCAGGTATTTTCTCTATATTGAAAAGAAGTGTTGTTTCACAAATAGGACGAGTATGAGTATTAAAGAATGGTTCAAGAGGAGGACACAAATAGAAATTATTTATGATCTTACAAACGTCTAATTTTTTCATAGTCGTATAGGTATTACGATCATCAGATATTGCTAAATAGTTAATAGAAGGGATAATAAGAAATAAGCTAAGAGAATTTTTTATTACAGGAAATGGGATTAAATTATATAAATTATAGATATTCGTATTCATCAAAGGATTAGATATTCTATAGATAATTCTGTTATTATTGAAGAAACACTTAACTGTAGTTAATTTCATTAATTCGTGAATATTTTTTAATTCTAGGGGGAGAACGTAAGAAGAGGTATGGGGAAGAAATGGAAGTGTCTTGGTTAATTCATCTAGAAGTTGTTTTGGACTAATTATTAATGGGTGAACAGAGTTAGATTTGGCAAAAAGGACTGAACTAATTATATTTGAATATTCATGTTCTAATTCGCTTAACATAAATGTTAATAAAGAAAATTGTTCATCAACAGTTTGTTTTATTTCTAGGTGAATATTATTTGTTTTTAATTGTTCTGTGAAATTATAAAGTTTTGCAAAATTCTTACTAAAAATTTCTTTATTATTATTAATATCACTAATTGTTTTATTAAAATTAATAACTGTTGAACTTACAACTTGAACTTGTTGTTTAAATAAATCTAATAAATGTCTTTCATCTTGATTGACTTTATTAATTGCATCATTATAATATGTTGCGTCATCATTGTCCATTGTACCAAATAAAGCTTTAAATGTGCTTCCTACAATGTTCAATAATGCTCTTTTTTCTCTTTTATATGACATAAATAGAGTTTTTAATGTCTGTTCTTTTTCATTAATGTTTGGTATTAACTGATTTAATAAATTTAGATTAGGTTTACAATTTGGTAAGTTAGATAATTCATTTCTACAAATAGTTTTAAGTTTTTTAAAAGTCGAATTTAGAAATTTAAAGTTAGTTTCAAATGACGATAGATCCAAGTATGTTACTAATTCCCAGGAGTTTTCAGAAAACTTTACCTGTTGTAATTGTTCATAGTAAATACCTGAGGTTCTTGTAATCGGCGTATTGATGTAAGTTGAGTTTGATTGAGGAACTAAAGATAGGCACATAGCTACAAATCTGTGTTTTAATCGATTGGTATGTACGACAGTTTTCTTTCGATTTATCATGAGCGTACAATTTGGGATATTTACATCAATTATCTTGTATGGACCATTATACCTAGGAGAAAGCTTTTTTGATTTTCCCTGTTTCGTTTGTTCATTTGAAATATATACTAAATCGCCAATGTTAAAATTAATGGGGTTTATATGCTTATCATAATGTTGTTTATTTATTTCTTTTGAATGTAACAAATGATTTCTGGCTAATTGATGGGATTTATTTAGTTTTAAAGTAATTTCATCTAAATAATCATTATAGGTATATTTGAATTCTGGATTTTTCGTTATGCTATTTGGTAGATTTGGTTTATTCGCAAATATCAATTCGAAAGGTGTAAACTTTGTAGAAGTATGAACTGAGGTATTATAGGAAAACATTGCAAATTCTATCCAATCGTCCCAATCACTTTGTGAATCATTTATATAATGTTTTAAATAATCAGCTAGAGTTAGATGACTTCTTTCAAGTGCACCGTTTGATTGTGGATGATACGCGCTACATTTAATTTGTTTAATTTTTAGATAATTTCGAGATATTTTTCAAAAGATCTGATGTAAAATCTCTTCCTTGATCGGTAACGATAATCTGTGGTACTCCAAACGTACATATAAAATTTTCAACTAATTTTCTTGCAATAGTTTCAGCTTCATGATTAGGTACTGCAAAAGCTTTAGAAAATTTTGTTAAATCATCTTGAAGTGTTATAATGAATTTATTACCGCGTTCGGTAAGAGTTAATGGACCAACAACATCCATAAATATTTTTTCAAAGGGTTTTGAACTTGTTGTGGTTATTTCCATTGCTTGTTTAGTTTTAAATCGGTCTAATTTATTCTTACTACAAGATTCACATTGTTTAATAAATTTTTTAACATCTTTCTTCATATTTTTCCATTTATAATTTTGTTTAATTCTGGTATACGTTCTATGGAAACCGGAATGACCTGAACTAGGATTTGAGTGATTATCTTTTATAATTTGATTAATTTCGTTCAAATTAGGTTCGATTAATGTGTTATGGTGAATATTAATTGTAATTTGAGTTTGCTTAAATATAAATCTTAAAATCATTCTGATTTTTGACCATTTTAATTTATCATAGGAATTTCCTGGTTTTGGCATATTTATTTGATTTATTTTATTTTTTATTAAATAGGTTTTTAATTCCATTATTGAATTAAATATATCTTCATATCTTATAGTTTCCCAAAAATGTTGTTTATAATTTAGAATAAGGAAAGTTTTATTTCGTACTTCTATTTGAATTATTTCATTTAAATTTAGTTCCTTATCTTTGATTTTAGTTAGCATGTCAAAATTTCCTTGAATATCCTTTTGATAACGTTCTGTCAATTCTCGATCCGTGCTAATAAACATTAAAATAATTTTATTATTATCGCATAAGCTACTATTGTATTCTTCGAGTTTGTCATATGATATTAATTTTCATTTTGAGGATTCTAAAAATTTTTCATAAGATTCATTATTTGAGGAATTTAACATATTTATTTGGAATGGGTTATATTCAGGGAATAAGTCAGTGAATTCGTCAGTGTCATTAATTAAGGGGTCATTTGAATTTTGTTTTGAATTATCGTTATCGGTATTAATAGGTATTCTACTAAGACTATCTGCATTATTATTAAGTTTACCTTTTTTGTACAATATGTCAAAATCATATTCTTCTAGTGAAAGTCTCCATCTGAAACGTCTAGATGAGGGATCTTTCAAATTGTAAAGCCATGTTAAAGGTTTATGATCTGTAATTATAGTAAATTTCTTTCCATATAAATATGGTCGGAAATGTTTAATGCTCCATATGATAGCTAAAAGTTCTTTGTCTGTCGTTGAGTAGTTTGTCTCAGCTTTGTTTAACGTTCGGCTAGCATATGCTATAGGAAGATCATGTGGAGGATTACCTTGTGATAAGACAGAACCTATGGCAAAATTACTTGCATCAGTGGTCAAGTAGAATTTTTGAGTAAAGTCTGGGTATTGTAATAGTGGTTCTGAACAGAGAATGTCTTTAAATTTGTCAAATGCTTCTTGTTGTAAATTTGTCCATGTAAAAATTGCATCTTTTCTGAGTAATTTTGTTAAAGGGATAGCTATAGTGCTAAAGTTTTTAATGAAACGTCGATAGTATCCGGCTAGACCTAAAAATGCTTTAATATCTTTTTGTTGTTTTGGAATCGGATAATTTCGAACAGCAGAAACTTTTTTTGGATCTGGTTTTACTCCATTTTCTGTGATAAGATGTCCTAGATACATAACTTCTCGCCGAAGAAATTCGCATTTATCGGGTTGAATTTTAAGGTTATGTTCTGACAATTTTTTGAAAACTTGTTTTAACTTTTTATTATGATTTTCCAAATTGTCGGCAAAGACAACAATATCGTCCAAATAAACAAAACATTGGGAATTTTGGATACCTGATAAAACTGTATTCATCAACCTTTGAAAGGTGGCAGGTGCATTTTTGAGACCAAATGGCATTCTATTGAATTGATAATGCCCTGTCGGAGTAGAAAATGCAGTTTTCTCGGCATCTTTAGAAGACATTTTAATTTGGTGGAATCCGGAAGTAAGATCGATAGTAGAAAAATAATTTGAATGACCTAATTGATCTAAGATATCAGTTATATTGGGAATAGGGAATGAGTCTCCGATAGTGATCTCATTCAACTTTCTATAATCGATAACGATTCTGAACTTCTTTTTACCAGAAGCATCCTGTTTTTTAGGGACGACCCAAACTGGGGAGTTCCAAGGAGATGTAGAGGGTTGAATGATTTCTTGTTGAAGCATTTTGGAAATTTGATTATCGACTTCTTCTTTGAAAACTTGAGGATATCTGTATAATTTGGAGGAAATAGGAATTGAAGAAGAAGTTGGAATTTCATGTGTGATGACGTCAGTACAAGTTAAATTATCACCTTCGATATAAAAAATATCATTAAATTCGTGGCATAAAGATATAAGAGAAAATTTTTCTTCCGAGTTTAGATGATCTACTCGAAGAAGGTTTGAAATTGTTTGTAAACGTTTAGAATTATAAGTTGAAGAAGAGGTAGTTAGAAAAATATTGTTATTAGTTAGAGTGTCATTGTCTTTGTCATGTAAAGGATCTATGGATATTTCAATATTTTCTATCTTAACTGTGTGTTCTGTAGTATTCAGAATTGAAGTTAGAGCGAAATCATTTTGCACTTTTACTATACTAGGGCACAGATGTACACCTTCTAGTATTTCTACATCTGGACAAATACCTTCTAGTATGTCTGAGTTAATGATTCTGATTCTAACTATCGTTTCTGAACGTGGTTTAAGATAGGTGATTAGGTTTATATTGGATATAGGAGATTTGGGATTTAATTTTAAATTTGATTTCGAATTCGAGTTAGATTTTGAGTTTGAACTAGAAATAGAGTTTGAGTTCGAGTTAGAGTTTGAAATTATACAAGAATTGGAAGTTTTTAAATTAATTGATTTACTAAGGTGAAATAATGGTATACGATTGGATTGAATTTCTAAGTAATTGTTTTCATAATTGATACTGCATCGATACTTTTTTATGAAATCGTTTCCTATTATTCCATCAAATGGAATTGGAAAATCATCGTGAACAACATGGAAACAATGATTAATAAGTTGATTTTCGATCATTATATCAATAAAGGTACAGCAAATAGTTGAAATAGGAGATGAATTATTATCTATGCCTTTCAATGAAATTGGATTATTTTCATAGCATTTTGTATTGTCTTTTAATTGTCTTAATTTTATTAAAGAAATATCAGCACCAGTGTCTACTAAAAATGAAGTTTGATTTTTTATTAATTGGGAACAATCCAGTTTCATGAAAGTAGTGACGCAAAAATTTATTACTGAAATGCGGCTCGAATGAAACGGGCGTCTCTCGTCGATTCCGCAGGTCGATGAGAGCCCTGAGAGTTTAAATTCTCCTGTTCATGTGAAACATGGTTAATTCTTGACTGATTAGGATTTAAACTTATGTTATTAGTTGAGTTATTCTGATTTTTGTTATTGTTATATGCTCTTTTCCTACATTCCTGAATTACATGTCCTTTCTTTTTGCAATAATTGCAGAATTTAGAGAAATTTTGAGAGTTATTTTGAAAATTACTTTGAGAATGATTTTGAGAAATATTTTGATTATTGTTATGAGGAATATTTGGATTTTCAAATCTTTTTTGATAGTTACTAGAGTTATTTTGTATAGATTTAATTTGACTTTCAATCTTTGGTTTGACGAATTTATTAAGTCTGCAATTTATGGTATTATGATTATTTCTATGGCAATTGTTACAATATTTATTATTATTAAATTGAATATTTTGAAATTTTGAAGTTTCTAATTTTGACTTTTGTTCCTGTTCTTCTATGAGAGCAATTGAAATGGCACTTTCGAGTGAATCAGGTTTTTGTGATTTTACTAATAAAGAAAGATCTTTATTAAGCCCAGTAACGAATACATGCAATGTTTGGTTTTTCATTACTTGTATGACTGCTTGTTTGGCTTCTCTGGAATATTCTGAATTTAAAGAGTTTATTATTTTTACATACAAATCTTCTATTCTATTTGCATAGAATGCCACACTTTCATTTTGAAATTGTCTACATGTATTTAATTCTAATTGCCATTGTGATAAGAGTACGCTTTTCTGAATAAATTTCAATTAAATATGATTTGAGTTCTTCCCAAGTTTAAAAATCTCGCGTACTTGTAATAGTACCAGCATCGTCTACTAATTTTGTTAAAATAATTGAAAAAAGTATGTTTTTCATCTCTGGTTTGATTAATTTTACTGCCATATCGCAGTTTCTTATAAATTCGCCTAACTTGGATTTATTGCCGTCGAATTTGTTGAGCATTTTCTCGGCAATTTCGAGAGATATAGACATTTCAATAATTTCTTGTTTATTTTCTGATACTAAATTATCTTTTGATTCTGAATTTTGTAATTCTAAATTACCTTCTAATTTTGGATATAATAAAGACATAAACTTAGAGATTTAGAGATTGAGATTTACAAAAAATTAGTTATGCAATAAACTTACAATAGCGAGAATTGTACAGCATCCATCCCTGCACGATTTCTTGTATTTATATTATTTCTTTGGGTTGAGTTTCTTTGAAGTAGTTTGAAGTTCTTGAAGTCGGTTGAGTTCTTGGAAATCGGTTGTTTTTTTTTTTTGATGTTGAAGGAACTTGAAGTTAATTGAACAGTGGAGATGTAGTCGGACTTGAAGTAGAGACGTCGTCTGGACCGTGGACAGATTAGTTGGACTTTCTTTGCGAACAATGCATGGGAACCAACAATATCCCTTTTCTTTTGACACCAATTGTAATTTGTCTTACTTTGATTGACTAAATCACTGATCCAATGTTGATAATTTTATTAAACACAATATATACACATATTATATACAATATAAACTTAAACTAATAGACTCTAGTCTTGATAATAGATGCTGAATACCGAATGATGAATGCTACTTCTGCTTCTTGCAGATGATTTTTATAGGTAACCTTTATCTTGTTTTGAATAATGTGACTATCAATGATTTGTATTTAGTTTGACTATTGACTTAGAATGATAAATAATATTTTAGAAGTAAAGAAAGGAAAAAGGTTTTATTTGTTTCAAAACAAGATAATAAGTTTTGGATTCACAATATTTAACTAAACTTGATGAACTTGTAAATAAAGGAAATATACGAAGTGCTTAATAGGGATACATTACATTTGGATCAGCTCCCAATATATTTTTCTTCGGATTATTTTCCAAATTATTTCCGTTGTTTCCGCTTTTAGTGCTACTTGAATCTGATGTACTTTCAGAGCTTGATGAGTCCTCACCTTTAATGCAAAATAAAACACAATTTTATTTTCATAGGACAGCAATAATTTTATTGGTAAACGAAAAAACCAAAATATAAGCTATTCATATAATTTGAGACACGCTTGGCGGGCATAAGTCAAAAACTATGCTGGGTTTTAGTTATTAAATATGTACGAAAAATAAGCTATATATGTCTACAAGATAGACAACCCATGCCAAAAATATTAGCCAAAAGCATAATATTTGTCTCTCCATTTTTTTTGTTACCACTCCTAAAAAATAAAAAATTTAGTGGTACTTGCTTGATTCATATCGCTTAAGTTGCTCCTGTAATTCACGCATTTTCTTTTTTATATTTCCCAATTCCTTGCCTTTTCTTTTATTCTGCTTCGGCAGTTTAATCAATATAATTTTCGCCGGTATCGCGAATTATATCACCCTCTACAATAGAAACTAATCAGAAAATGCTGACAAGACGAAACTTTATATGTATCTTAATTTAATCTCAGTCTTGCTTGGAGAATAGTCTTTTCAGTTAGTTAGTAATTATCATCCAAGGTATTCAGATCGTATATTAATATTGTCGGGGTTATTTGTACTTAACCAAATAAAATATTTTTTAAAAATTAAGTTTTCATTCTACTTGACATTTTTGGCGCAGTCAGTAGGATATTTCGGGTTGTGCATATCGAATGTGCAATTTTCGTTTCAACGATTCGCCGAAATACCGAACTTTGTAACTTTTTTCGAGAAACTGTGGAGGTGCTTGTTCAGTGAGTTAATTGGTAACTCATCCGTCCATTGAGGACCTGTTCCAGTCTGCACAAGTTAATCATCGAGATTTGGGACACCAATCGCCCGAATTTGAGAGGACAACGACCTGGGGAAGACAAACATCGCCGATCCAGCCGTAACCTCATAGCTAAGATAAGCATGTTAAAAGTCGTTTTTGTAATTATGTAAGTACAATTTAATGATTTACGAAAATACTATAATTATTGACGAATTGAGAAAATTTCTTAAAAATTTAGATATAAACGATACTCCTTCAACTGACTCAAACTTAGATTTATCAAATAGTAATAACCCGACAATAATTGATAATCAAATAATTATGACTCAATTCAAATCAGAATATTTAGATTGTATTCCAAGTTTTGATGGAAACCCTAATGATTTAGATAGATTTTTGTCTGTTAGTGAATCGATTTTGACCAAATTTTATAATAGAACAGATCCAACAGATTTTCAGAATGTTCATTTGTTGAATTCAATAATTTCAAAATTAAAAGGTAATGCATCGACAGTAATTAATATTAACAGTTGTCAAAACTGGGATGATTTAAAAACCGTATTAACTAGTAATTTTTCCGATCAACGAGACGAAGTTTGCCTGAATAGGGACCTCGTAATGCTAAAACAAAATTTTAATGAACCTGTAAAAGATTTTTATGAGCGATGCCTTCATATTTTAAATCTACTCTGCAGTTATGTGAACATTCACGAAACTACAGAGGCAGCTAAAAATTTAAAAAGAAATTTGTATAAAAATTTAACCTTAAAAACTTTTCTTTCTGGATTAAAAGAACCATTGGGTACGACTATTCGCTGTATGAAACCAGATTCATTAAGTGAAGCAATGCAATTTGTATTAAAAGAAGAAAATGCGCATTATTTACAAAACCCTGTAAAAAATTTGCCAAAATCAACTTATGTTCCACGACAAAACTTTCAGTCTTACAGACCGAATTATCGGCAAAATCAGAATCCTAATTTTTCATTTAATCCCAATAATTTCTATATGAGACAAAATCAAAATCCTAATTTTTCATTTAATCCCAATAATTTTCGTTTGAGACAAAATCAAAACTTTCCGTCTCAACCAATTTTAGTTCAGCCCAGACCAATACGTCAAAATTTTCCTACAAATCGTCAAGTTTTTGGTCCTCCTAACCAAAACAACAATGCATTTAAACCTAATCCAAATTCCAGATTTCCTAATCCAACTCCTATGTCTGTTTCAACAAGAAATACTCGCCCATTTAATGGACAATCTTCTACAAACTTTAGACCAAGTGGTCCCCGAAATTTCGTATCAGAGGAATTATTTAATGCCGAATGCGAAAATCCTGATTCATTTTATCAAGATTTTAATACATATAATCCTAATAGTTATTTTTATGAAAATTTTAATCCAAATAATTCTAATAATTTTACTGATTATACATCTAATACGAACTATAATATTACGGATACCAACAATGAAATACTTGATTCCGAATGTCATGATTTAATTGATTTAAGTAACCCAATTGAAAATGCAAATTTTCAGAAAAGGCCTCGGAACAAACAAATCTAAACGCAGAAATTATTCCTGTTAACACTGCATATACTAGCGAACTTCCTTACATTATTCTTCCGAAACTTAACTTAAAAATGCTAATTGATACAGGGTCAACCAGATCTTTTGTTGGTCCTGAAATAGCCTCTAAATATTATCAAAACTCAATAAAAAATGACCCATTCATAGTATCTACAGTTTTCCAAAAATCTTCACACAAATACAGCGCAGAAATTTTAGTTTCAAAAATTTTTCGTCATCCTAATTCAATAAAATTAAAATTTTTCCTATTTCAATTTCACCCTGTTTTCAATGGTCTTCTTGGTATTGATAATCTTAAACTGTTGCAAGCAAAGATAGACGTTGAAAATGGATATCTGATTACACCTTACACGAGAATTCCACTCCTTTATCATAAAACAAGTAATGAACTTAATCTGGTAACTATAGAACCACGAACAGAAAAGGTCATTAAAATTAAAACAAACATTTCACATGGAGATGTAATTATTCCTTATCAAAAATTTCACAGCTGCGAAATTCCAGAATCTTTAAGCACAGCAAAAAATGGTTATGCACTGACAATTTTAAATAGCACAGTCAATGCGGTAACACTAGACTTTTCAAAACCAATTTCAGTTCAAAAATTTGATGAACAATTTGTTCAACAATTTGATATAAATAATTTTGATGATGTACCCAAACAAAATTTAGACTTCTCAAAATTTAGAACTAATCATTTAAATCGTGAAGAAAAAACCGAAATTATTAAACTAATTAAAGAATATTCAGATATATTTTATCAAGAAGATTCACCGTTAACTTTCACAAATAGAATAAAACACCAAATCAAAACTTTAGATGAAATCCCTGTATATACTAGGCCATATAGATATCCTTTTATTTATAAAGCGGAAGTTCAAAAACAAATACAAAAAATGGTAGATCAAAAAATTATTAGACCTAGCAATTCACCTTGGTCTTCACCCATCTGGGTGGTTCCAAAAAAATTAGACGCCTCAGGGCAACAAAAATGGAGAGTTGTAATTGATTATCGACAATTAAATTTAAAAACTGTCGATGACAAATATCCTCTACCAAATATAACGGATTTGTTAGACAAATTAGGTAGGTGTCAATATTTCACCACTCTCGATTTGGCAAGTGGATTCCACCAGATAGAGATGGATGAAAAAGATGTCGAAAAAACAGCTTTTACTACTGAAAACGGACATTGGGAATTCCTAAGAATGCCGTTTGGATTGAAAGGAGCCCCCGCTACATTCCAGCGAGTTATGGATAATATCCTGAGAGGTATACAAAACGAACAATGTCTTGTATACTTAGACGATATTATCATATTTTCAACTTCCTTGCAAGAACACATTAACCGCCTTAAAAACGTTTTTCAAAGACTTAGAGAGTCGAATTTTAAAATTCAACTAGACAAGTCTGAATTTCTAAGAAAGGAAGTGGCCTACTTAGGTCATATTGTAACACTGGAGGGTGTCAAACCCAACCCGGATAAGATTAAAGCTATAAAAAATTACCCTATACCTAATTCAACAAAACAAATTAAAGGATTTTTGGGGTTGTTAGGATATTAGATTTATTCCGAATTTTGCTAAAATCACCAAGCCTCTAACGAAATGTCTAAAAAAGGGTGCAAAAATTGTTCATAATGATGAATTTAAAAAATGTTTCGAAATTTGCAAAAACCTACTAATAAACGAACCGATTTTACAATACCCAGATTTTTCAAAAACGTTTAATTTAACAACCGACGCAAGTAATGTTGCTATCGGAGCTGTGTTGTCACAAGGACCTATTGGTAAAGACCTACCAATAGCTTATGCTTCACGTACCTTGAATGACTCTGAACAAAACTACTCTGTAATCGAAAAAGAACTCTTAGCGATTGTTTGGAGTACTAAATATTTTCGCCCGTATTTATTTGGTAAAGAATTTAATATTGTAACAGACCACAAACCCCTTAAATGGCTATTTTCTTTAAAGGATGAAAACTCTAAATTCACCTGTTGGAAATTTAAATTATCAGAATATACATATAATGTCATATACAAAAAGGGAACGTTAAACTCTAACGCAGACGCACTTTCGAGAATAGAAGTTCATACTAAAGATACAGACAATTTTTGGGAACAATTAGGTGACATATTAAAAGACGTAGACAATTACAACGAAGCTATAAAAAATTACCCTATACCTAATTCAACAAAACAAATTAAAGGATTTTTGGGGTTGTTAGGATATTAGATTTATTCCGAATTTTGCTAAAATCACCAAGCCTCTAACGAAATGTCTAAAAAAGGGTGCAAAAATTGTTCATAATGATGAATTTAAAAAATGTTTCGAAATTTGCAAAAACCTACTAATAAACGAACCGATTTTACAATACCCAGATTTTTCAAAAACGTTTAATTTAACAACCGACGCAAGTAATGTTGCTATCGGAGCTGTGTTGTCACAAGGACCTATTGGTAAAGACCTACCAATAGCTTATGCTTCACGTACCTTGAATGACTCTGAACAAAACTACTCTGTAATCGAAAAAGAACTCTTAGCGATTGTTTGGAGTACTAAATATTTTCGCCCGTATTTATTTGGTAAAGAATTTAATATTGTAACAGACCACAAACCCCTTAAATGGCTATTTTCTTTAAAGGATGAAAACTCTAAATTCACCCGTTGGAAATTTAAATTATCAGAATATACATATAATGTCATATACAAAAAGGGAACGTTAAACTCTAACGCAGACGCACTTTCGAGAATAGAAGTTCATACTAAAGATACAGACAATTTTTGGGAACAATTAGGTGACATATTAAAAGACGTAGACAATTACAACGAAAACCATAATAACTTGTTTAATTCCAAACAAGTAACAAATACACAAGACTCCTTTTTGGACCTTTATACAGAAGATATTCCTATTTCAAATAAATCTCTCGAAAATAATACAACAAACACAAATGACGAAACTGATAATGTTTCACTAATTGTACAGCCAGATCTGGAGCCTCAAATTGACCCAGAAACCGAATTAAATTTAGAAATAAACGACCGGCCGAATCAAACTGATAATGATAATGCTAGTGAAAATGACACCATACATTCTAATAATGAACATAATCCAACTTTTGAAATCCCTACTATAAACACTGCAGTAAATTACGGCACAAACCAAATAATAATCAGTTCAGTCCTACATTCATCAGCTAATCCTAAAATTAAGATTCTTTTCGAGAAAAAGAAACGTATAAATTTTCAAGTTTCACAAAATAATTTCGAAAAAGACGTTATTGACCTTATAAAAAATTATATCAATCCAGAAACTCAATATTATTTATACTTTGAAAATTCAGAACTATTTGAACCATTTATAGTGGTCCTTCAAAAGTATTTCAAGTATTCTTCCTTAAAATTAAAAAAGTGTAATACAAAACTAATCGACGTTACTAATAAAGACGACATAAAAAATACAATTCAGGCCTATCACGAAGGGAAAACAAACCACAGAGGCATTGACGAGACATATCGACGCATTAAAGACAAATACTATTGGCCATTTATGAAAAATTCTATACAAACTTATATAAACGACTGCGAGATATGCCAACAGAGTAAATACGAACGAAATCCAATCACTATAAAAATGAATCAACCCCCCACTGCTATCAAACCCTTCCAAATTATATATATATCGATACCTTTACAATCGAACAAAGTAAATTTTTGACTCTCATTGATAGTTTTTCGAAATACGCGCAAGCGTACCATTTAACTTCCTTATCTAGTACAGAAATAGTTAATAGTTTAATAACCTTCTTCTCCCACCACGGAGTTCCTGAACAAATATTTAGTGATAACGGCACTGAATTCAAAAATTCTGTTATCTCAGAACTTTTAAGTTTACATAAAGTTAAAGTACATTTTTGCTGTCCAGATCACCCCCAATCTCAAGGTTCAATTGAGAGATTCCATTCGACTATTATCGAACATATACGATTATTAAACACAAAAGGTTTCCTTAAAACCCCAATTACAATGAAAATGTCTTACGCTATTTTAGCATACAACCATTCAATACACTCCACAACGAAATTAAAACCCATAGATGTAATAAACGGTCATTTGAGTAATAATGATCCATTTAATATAGAAATTGACAAACTTCTCCTTAATGATTATATTAATGATCATAAAGAGCGCGCAAAATTACTCTACTCAAAATTAAATGAGGATTTAATAAAAGAAAAAGAAAATCGTATTGAAAAAATAAACAAAAATCGCGATAACCCCGAGTTGTTTGAACAAAATCAAGATGTATTCGTCAAACAACATAAAAGACAGAAACAAGCAAATAAATTCAATAAATTAACAAAAATAAAAGATATTAACACTCAAAACAAAACAATATCTACAGATCGTCAACCTAAAGTTCATATGAATAACCTTAAACGCCCACTAAGAAAAGTATATTCTTTTGACGATTAATTATTATTTCAGATTGCCTGGAATCATCGGATTACAGGATGTAATTACACTACGAAATCTTCAAAATAATCCCGGCCTATTACCAGTGAAACTCGGCACCGCAAAAGTAACTGAATACTATCATTCTGGCATTTATTATTATGACCTAAATTTTATAATTAATGAATTCAAAAAACTAAAATTTAAATCGGAACATACGATTGAATGTATAAAGAAAAATAGCGAATTTTTCGAAGATATATCCAATTACATTAAAATTTTAAAATTCACGGAAAATAAATTAAACAGCAAATTAACTGAACTATTACCGCATTCACAAAGAATTAAAAGAGGCCTAATTAATGGTCTTGGATCAATATTCAAATCAATAAGTGGAAATTTGGATGCCAACGACGGAGAACATTACGAAGCACTTATTCAGCAACTTCAACAAAATCAAAACAAACTTTCAAATACTATTAAAACCCAAAATTCACTAGCAATCTCTTTAATTGACAATTTTAATACTACAATTCAACAAATTAACCATAATGAAAATTTGCTGGAAGCAAGAATAAAAACAATAGAAATGATCGTTCAAAATCAAGCTGATAGCGCGAGTAGTATTTTTATCAAAGATATCCTACTTCAAATTTTAAACATGTATGAAATAATAAACTCAATTTTACAAGATATTGAAAATTCAATTTCTTTCGCAAAAATTGGTATTATGCACCCTAGTATTATAAAAACTTCTGAACTATATAAAATTTTAGAAAATATATATAAAAACCTTAAGAAAAATCAAATACCCATTGAATTAAATTTAAATAAAATATTCCTTTTTGAAAAACTTATAAAAATATCCTGTTATATACTAAACAACAAAATTACCTATATTTTACAAATACCTATAATGTCCCCAATCGAATTAAATTTATTTCATTTTTATCCAATACCAATATTGAGTGAGAGTCAGTTTAAGGTGATTATTCCAGAAAATAAATTTGTTATAAAAAACGAATTGTACTTTGCATTCATGAGCGACACATGCGTAAATCTAGCTAGCCAAAATTATATTTGCGATGACGTCAATCTTAAAGGAAGCGGAACGAATGACCCCTGCGAAATCCAACTCTTAGACTTCAAAACTACAGCCTCTTGCCACCAGCTGACGATTACAGTTTCACAACCTACATTCAAAAGGTTAGAAGAATCGAACCAATTTATCTTGATTTTTCCAGAAAGGGTCAATATAAGATTAAGATGCCATAATCAAGAAGAAATGATTACCCTAATTGGTACCTATTTAGCCAAAATTCCCGCAACCTGTCAAATTATCACTGCCACAGAAATCATCTCTAATAATGGACCAATAAACTTTGAAAGCCAACCAATACATTTTCCAGAAACAATAATTAAACAAAATGTGTTCGCGAGTGAACCCTCGAACTTTAGTTTACGGAAAATCGACTTAGATGAACTACAAACTCTAAGAGAAAGAATTATAAAAAATAATCCAAATTTAGAAAACAAACTAATTTCGCATAAACCTAGTGTATGGACAAGTTTCCAGGAAGTTCCACAAGGACCCAGAACCCATGGATCTTCAAACCGTTCACCTTCCTTAGCTTGCAGCCCTCGGAAGTTGAATCTTCGGGGGGAGGAATTATATCACCCTCTACAATAGAAACTAATCAGAAAATGCTGACAAGACGAAACTTTATATGTATCTTAATTTAATCTCAGTCTTGCTTGGAGAATAGTCTTTTCAGTTAGTTAGTAATTATCATCCAAGGTATTCAGATCGTATATTAATATTGTCGGGGTTATTTGTACTTAACCAAATAAAATATTTTTTAAAAATTAAGTTTTCATTCTACTTGACATTTTTGGCGCAGTCAGTAGGATATTTCGGGTTGTGCATATCGAATGTGCAATTTTCGTTTCAACGATTCGCCGAAATACCGAACTTTGTAACTTTTGTCGAGAAACTGTGGAGGTGCTTGTTCAGTGAGTTAATTGGTAACTCATCCATCCATTGAGGACCTGTTCCAGTCTGCACAAGTTAATCATCGAGATTTGGGACACCAATCGCCCGAATCGTCCAAATCCTCTGGTTGTTCATCAAGTAGATTAAATTTATATCTCTTAACCACTTTCTCCAACATTTTAAATTCTTCATCAGTTTGAATTTTTACTCTCATATAACGAACTGGTAAATTTCCAAATTTACGTTTTAAAGTGGCAGTTCTTGGAGAATATGTTAAATTTATAAAAATTTTTCCTTGTTTCGTACTTATATCCCGTACACCATATCTGAAATAAATTAAAACGAAATCATTAAAAAATAATAGATTATATTCAATTTAAACAAATTATCAACAAGGATAAGTATATATTTAAAAAATTATTATTAAGAGAAAATAAATATCAAACAAAAAATATATACTCACTGAAATAATTGCTTCATTGCCACCATCGCCACCTTGATGGGGAAATTGATTTTATCTTCTGTGAAAATCACTAATGAGGATGGTGTAGTAGCCATTGCAGAGTAGTAGTCTTCTTCATCAAAATTCAACTGATACTGATTAGTATGAGAAATGATTATTTATACACAAATTGATGAAAAAAAAACATCACAATTCACATTAAATGTTTTTTCGAATTTTACTGTTGCCATAAGCATTGTCAGCAGTTTTTATATATCCAATTAATGAGAATAAAGCAAACAATATATTTTGCGTGTGGGTTTACGTAATGTTGTAAAAACTGCTGACAATGCATATGGCAACAGTAACATTCGAGAAACATTCGTTGTAAAAATGTGTTTAATCATCAATTTTTAGTATATAAATATTTGACGGAAACGAGTTTGATTCTTTTCAATCTACCAGAGCAACAAGTTGTCACTATTAATGATGAGTTCTCAGAAAGTAATTGATTGTATGTCCGAAGAATTTGTTCGAAAAATTGAAGTGGTGAGTAGAATAATTAAGTCAAAAAACGAACTTAAAAAATACATAGGGTATTTGAAAAAACATATTTTTTTATTAAATAAATGTATAAAGAATAGATATAACTGTGTAAAAAACTTTTCAAAAATAGAATCCAACCTATCAATACTAAAAATGTACCTTCAAAATTTTAAATCTAAATTAAACAAGAAACTTTCAAAACGACAACTTATTTGGCAGGACTTAGAATCATGTTTTAATAGAAGAATTAAAACAGGTATAATAATAAATTTTAAATTTAAAGATTCAAAATTATTTTTACAAAAAGCTTTTAAAAGGTTTTCATTTCAAATAAAAAAACAACTTAAATCTTGTATACTAAAAGCAAATTGTATCTTTTTCGCATTATTCATCAAACCTCAAAATGGTGAAAGATCTATTAAACATTTTTCTACAAAAAATAAAATTATAGATGTAAATACTAATTTAAAAGAGTGGTATGAGCTGTATGTGATTGACAAAGTTTTATTTAAATTAGAATCCTTTCAAGAACGGGACTCAGGGTGGGCATTATTGGAAATTTTACATTTAAACGTTAACATGAATAGCTACTGTCCTATTAATATTGGTATATCAACTTATGTTAAGTTACCAGATTTTATTATGAATACAAAAAGTGTAATCAATATTAAAAACAATGATCCGTATTGTTTTTTGTGGGCTGTTGTGTGTGCTCTTTATCCAGCTAACACTAATACTAATAGGCCATCATCATACCCTCATTTTAGTAGAGTATTAAAATATGACAATATACAATTTCCTATAAACTTGAAAGATATACCAAAATTCGAAGCATTAAATAAACTTTCAATACATGTGTTTATTATTAAAGGAAAATATGAAATTTTACCATTAACACTTAGTAAGAATGAATTCTCTCCTCGAATTAATTTGCTTATGATCGCTTGTGAAAATAATTGGGATAGTGATAGAAATAATGATGATACAACTAATAAAAATATTTTTCATTTTGCTTTTATAAAATATTTATCACGTTTAGTTAATAGACAATTGGGTAATATTAAACAAAAAAATGGATATGTGACATGTTTAAATCATTTTATGAGTAGATTTAATTTAGAACAACATTTAGAAGATTGTAAAACTGTTAATAAAACTAAAGTTGTCATGCCTAAAGAAACACACAAAATTATGAAATTTAAAAAAAAAGAACCTGTTCCTTTTGTAATTTATGCAGATATTGAAAGTATACTGAATGATTATGTTGATGATGTACAAACAAGTAATACACAAATATATCAAAAACATGAAGCATTTAATGTTGCATATTATTTAAAATCACATTTTGAAAATAAATATCAATCTAAATTTAGACTTTACACAGGTCATGATTGTTTGGATTGATTTGTATATGAATTACAAAAAATTGCTAAAGACCTTAATGAAATTCATAATAATGCAGAACCAATGAACCTAACTGTAGAAGAAGAAATTAACTTTCTTATGTCTACTACTTGTCATATTTGTCATAAACCATTTCTTGATGGTGATATAAAAGTAAGGGACCATTTAATTTAATTTAAATTATAAAAATTCACATACTGTTCCAGTTTTATTTCATAACTTGTCAGGGTATGATAGTCATTTTATTATCAAAGCTCTTAGTACAAAACTTAAAGGAAATATTACTTTACTACCATTAAATAAAGAAAAATATATTTCATTTACAAAGTATATTAGTGGAACTAAAATCAATTTTAGATTTTTAGATTCATTTAGGTTTATGTTAAATAGTTTAAATGAATTATCATCTTATTTAGATGATAATGAAAAAAAATTACAAAAAAATATTTTAGTGATGATGATAAATTTAAATTAGTTACAAGAAAAGGAATTTTTCCTTATGAGTATTTAAATTCCTGGGAAAAATTAAAAGATAAATATTTACCCAAAAGGAGGATTTCTATAGCAAACTTATAAGTGAAGGAATATCTGATAAAGATTATGAACACGCTTGTAATGTTTGAAATAAATTTAATTTAAATAATCTTCAAGAATATGCAGAATTGTATTTACAAACCGATGTACTGTTGCTTATTTGAAAATTTTAGAGTCATGTGTTTGAAAACATACGAGTTGGATGCTCTTCATTACTATACAACACCTGGTTTTGCTTTTGAGGCTATGCTTAAAATTACAAATGTAGATATAGAGTTACTTACTGATATTAATATGTCTTTATTTATTGAAAAATCTATTAGAGGGGGTGTCTCACAATGTAGTAACAGATATGCTGAAGCAAACAACTTATATATGGGTGAAAAATATAAACCTGATTTACCTACTTCATATTTAATGTATTTCGATGTAAATAATTTCAATGTGTTTTCCATTACCATATGGAGAATTTCAGTGGGTATCCAATGAAGATATTTATAGAGAAAATATCTTTAGTAATAATCATTATGACTTAGATGAATACGGGTATATTCTTGAAGTTGATTTAAATTATCATAGAGAACTCTTTGATTTACATCAAGATTTACCGCTCTGTCCTGAACATTTAATCACCTATATCATATTCTGATCAACCAAAATTACTAACAACTTTGTATGATATAGAAAAATATGTGATTCATTATCTAGCATTAAAACAAGCTATACAGCTGGGAATTGTGGTTAAAAAAATTCATCGTTGTCTTAAATTCAAACAATCATGTTGGCTTAAACCATATATCGATTTAAATACAGATCTAAGAAAACAGAGCAAAAATGAATTTGAAAAAGACTTTTTAAATTAATGAATAAAGCCCCATATGGCAAATGTATCGAGAACGTCAGAAAGTATAAGGACGTTAAGCTAGTGTCTAAATGGTTAGGAAGATATGGTGCTAAGTACTACATTTCACAACCTAATTTTCATAGTTGTACTATATTTAGTGAAAATATGATAAATATTGAAATGAGTAAATTAAAAGTAACTTTAAACAAACCAATCTTTATAGGAACATCAATATTAGATATTTCAAAAACGTTTATTTACGATTTTCATTATAATTATATAAAAAAAAAGTTTAATAATAAGGCAAAATTAATGTACACAGACACCAACAGTTTAATTTACCAGTTCTCTGATATTGATGACATTTATAAACATATTAAAAACGATATATATATATATATTGACATGTTATCAAAACACCCTGTGTTCTAAAATAATAAAAAAAAAAACTAATAATAATATTAACCATACTAATAATAATGATAATAATAATAATAATAGTATTCTATTATTTAAACATTCTGTCTCTCACACAACACAACACAATAATAGTAGTAATAAATTGATAACCCTGTATATTAAAATTGATAAAAGGCTTAAGTGAAGCAGAGTAAGTAGATAGAAAAGATTGGTTTTCTAGATTAAAAAGCTGGTTAAAAAAAGTCAATTTTGAGAGGGGATGTCAATTTTGGCGAATGATAAAAAAAAATGTCAGAACATTTAAAAGGTAAAATTATAATTAAAATATATATGTGGAGATTTAAATAAACAAAACTATATAAGATACACTGTAAAAGTTACGAGAAATCATCAGATTAATGAGAGAAGGAAGAAGAGGAAAGAATAGATTGAGCAGAAAGTGACCTGGACAGAAGTGAAACCCAAAACTGTGATACGGTATTTATAAAAACTTCTTAGTATGTTTCGTGCGATGATAGAGATACATAAAAAATTGATATTTGGACAATAATTGTTATTTTTTTTTATAATTTGTCTTGAAGAAGAGTTGTAATTTTTATTAAGATAAGTTTAGTAGGTGTAGTAGGGTAATTATTAATTATTTTTCAATTTAGTACAGGTAATTGAATACCTGACAGTTGTTTCGAATTGCCCATAGTGGTGCTGTTAGAATTAAATAATTAAATTTTTGAAAAGTTTGTTTATTTAAATCTTTAATTGTTAGATATACAGGTATCAAATTTATCTAGAAGCAACTTGCATAATTCTAATTGAACTAAATAAATTACATAAACTAAATAAACTTAATATACTAAATAAACTAAACTAAATAGAGTTAATAAACTAAATTTTAATAAATTAAAAAAATATATATTACAATTCACGAACCGACACCACTGAGAGAAGAGAATCTGCTCTATATAAAATAAAGTGATAAAATATATATATATAAAAAAAGCTGGCCGAGGTAAGTTTAGGTTATTGTGTATTTTTATAAATTGTGAGGTTAAATAAGAGAACGTAACAAATGGCGACCAACAAGTGGGGCAGTAAAGTGTAAAAAGTGGGGCAGTAAAGTGTAAAAAGTGGGACAGTAAAGTGGAAAAAGTGGGGAATAAAAGTTGTCAAATTGACAGGAAAATTTAAATAGTTTAAATTTGAAAAGTGAATAGAAAAATAGCAAGGGTAAATATAAAATTTTAAAATAGTGTAACATCAAATAAAGTACAATGGGTGAGAAAATGGAACTAAGAGGAGGAAAGAAAGTTGGACACCTAGAAGAAGAAAAGGTTAGAGAAGATGAAGGACAAGGAGATACTAAAGATTGCCAAGTACTAAATGTAGAAGAAACAAAAATTGGAAAGAAAAATGATGAAGATGTACAGGAAATAGAAGGAACAGGAATAAGCAATCAAATAGAAAAAGAAAAGTCTACAACAAAACAGAATGAAGAAAAAAATGTGCAGGAAATGTTAATGGCAATAATGGGACAAATGAATAAAATAGAAGAAATAAAACAAAGTATGGATAAAATGGATCAAAATAGAAAAGAAGACAAAGAAGAAATAAAACAAAGTATGGATAAAATGGATCAAAATAGAAAAGAAGACAAAGAAGAAATAAAACAAGACATTATCAAGAAGATGGATAAAATGGAACAGAACATGATCAAAAGAATGGAAGAAAGAAGTCAGAAGATTGAAGAAAAACTAGCAGAAGTTGAAAGAGAAATGAAACAGTCTAAAGAACAAATAGAAAATAGAATATTGGACACCAAGAAAGAAATTAAAGAAGAAATGGTGGGAAGAATATCTGAAGTAGAAGAGTTTATGGAGAAGAAAATAGAGATTATAAAAGAAGAGGTACAAGAAATAAAATTAAATGAACAAGATACGAAGGAAAGAATGATGACCTTAGAAAATAAATGGGTAAATACAATTACAAATATTGACAGTATGGTAGAAAATAGTATAAAGGAATCCGAGGAAAGAATATTGAAACATCAAGTAGAAGGAGAAAAGAAAGTAGAAAATGAAATTGATAAATTAAAAGATCAGATAAAGACAAGAAAATTATATTCAGAAGACATAGGAGGAAATGAGACTAGAATAATTAACAATTACATGATATCTAAGAATGATCACAAATATGAAGGAAACAGCAGAAAAATCCATCCCAAAGTGTTTATTAAAATTTTAAGAAATAAAATAAAACATATAAAAACTATAGAAGACATCAAGGAAATAATAAGAGAAAATCTGGATAACCATGCGTTAGTCTGGTTTACGAGTGTGGAAGAAGAAATTAGTGATTTTGATGAATTTGAAACAAAATTTCTAAACTATTTTTGGGGAAATCATGCACAAGCTAAATTACGGGAAAGGATCTATTTTGGGAAATATGATGATAAAAGAGGAAATAGTCTAAACAATTACGCCATACAATTATATGCTATGTCAAAATATTTAGAGCCAAAGATGAAAGAACAAGAAATTATAATGTTCATAGCTAGACACTATAAACCAGAAATTTCTGAAACAATAGCTATTCAAAATTTAGAAACAATAGAACAACTAAGTAGCTATTTAAAAAGAATTGAAGTGAATAAAGGTAATAATAATAGAGAAATAAATAAAAGAAATAATTATAATAATATTAAAATAAATGAAAATAAAAATAGATATGACAAAGACTATAATGACTATAATCAATTAATTAACAGACAAAATAATAGACAAAACCAGAACTATAGACAAAATTTTAATACCAATTATAGATATAATAATGAAAATAATAGACATGACACTAATAATAATATAAATAATCAGAATAATAACCGTAATAATTATAACAATAATAGTCAAAATACACACATAAATCAAACTAATAGAAATTTTAATAACTATAATAACAGAAATTATCCTAATACAAATAATAATAACTATAATAGAAACTTTAATAATAATAGAAATGATAATTACCATCAAAGTAATTATAATAATCAGAACTATAACCAGAGTAATCATAGACAGAGATCTAGTTCTGTGAATGATTCTGAGCGGCCAAGACAGGTTAACTTTATATCAACTGACAACCAATCCAAAAATAGAGGAAACAGTATTTCAGGTAATCAGCCTGAACAACCAAATGTGACAAATGAAGAGTATACTGAATCTCAACAAAATCAAAATTTTTAGACAGTAGCACTCTGAATCAAAATTTATATATTTGTAAGTATGAACACCACAGAGAATTTATTAATTTAAAAGACAATCTTGATGAAGAGCCAGAACATGAACTAATAATTTTAAAAGCCAAACTAGATAAATTAAACTTAAATATAATAATCGATACGGGATCTGAAATTTCAATAATTAATCAAAATATCATTAATAGATTGCCAGAATTACAAAGTCAGATAGTAAAAATTTCAAAATTATCTTTAATAGGAGCAAATAAAAAAAAGTTATGTGAGGTTAACAAATTAATTAATTTAAAAATAAACCTAGCAGGTAAAGAAATATATTTACAATTAATAGTTGTACCAAATATGGAAACAGATGTTGTTATAGGAAGTGATCAATTAAATAAATATAATGCCATAATTAATTATGAATGTAATTAAATAAAAATTGATGGAGATTGGATAGATTTTAGAATAAGAAATGAAATAGGTAAAGAAGGAGATAAAGAAATAGTTAAGAATATGAATGTTTATTGTTGCGATAAAAATAATGATATAAATAATGATTATGATATGTTCAATGAAAATATTATAGATTGTGAGGTAAAGTATTTAAGTCAAGTGAATGATTTAGTTATGAAATATAGTAAGCTAGTTTCAAAAGAATCGAGGGTAGCTAAGCAATATGTGCATAGAATGGAAATAAGAAATAGTAACAGTTTTAAGGCAAAAACATATCCAATCCCATATAAATATAAAGATAAAGTTAAAGATGAAATAAATAAATTATTAATAGATGGTATTATAGAACATGCTGATACACAATTCATAAATCCTATAGTAATAGTTAAGAAAAAGAATGACGAAATAAGAATATGTTTAGATGCTAGGACAATAAATAAAATATCAATACCTCAATATGAAGCTCCAATGTCAATAGAGGCAATTTTAGGTAGGATTACAAATACAAAATTATTTACAAAATTAGATCTCAAACATAGTTTTTGGCTGATACCTTTACATCAAAATTGTAGGGATTACACTGGATTTTCAATAGATGGTGTAATATATAGATTTTGCGTGGTACCATTCGGAATTCAGAGTGCATGTGCCAGTTTAGTAAGGGCGTTGCATAGAATCCTCAATAAATACGAAGATTTTGTTCTTCATTATGTGGACGATATCCTTATTTTTTCTAAAAATACTGATGAACACCTTAATCATTTGAACTTGGTAATGAAAGCTCTTGACGATGCAGGCCTCAAATTAAACATAAATAAATGTCAATTTTTTAAAACAGAAATAATATTTTTAGGTTATAAATTAGACACAGTAGGTATAGAAATGGATCCAGATAGGATTAAAGTTATTAGAGAGTATAAACGACCAGTAAATCTTAAAACACTCAGGGGATTTTTGGGAATGATTAATTATTTCAAAAGATTAATTCCAGACATAACAGCAAAGGAAATACCATTAATAGAATTGTTAAAAAAAGGGGTAATTTGGCAATGGACAAAGGAACGGGAGGAAGCATTTAATAAAATTAAACAACTATTCATTGACAAAATTAAAATTTATCATCCAATATACAATAAAGAGTTTATTTTGAGGACTGATGCTTCTTTAATAAGATTTGCTGGAGTACTTCTACAAGTACAAGATAATATGGAAGTTCCTATATCTTTCGTATCGAGGACTACTAAAAAACACGAGAAAAATTATAGTGTAGGTGAACTAGAATTAGCGAGTATTATATTCAGTATAAATAAATTAAGATTTTATTTGTTAGGTAATAAATTTGTAGTAGAGACTGATAACTTAGGTATAATTTCAATTCTAAATAATAAGTATGGAAACAGTAGAGTACACAGATGGGCTTTGTTACTCCAAGAGTATAATTTTGATATTAGGCACGTTTCTGGGAAATTAAATGTCGTATCCGATGCCATTAGTCGAATGGATGGGAATGATAATAATAAAAACAAAGTAAAAATAGGTATAAATATAATGAAAGATGAAGAAGGGATTTTTACAAAACAAGAAATATTAAATGATCAACAAAATTTAACTCAACAAGAAAAATCAAAGGCAACATTTAAGGGGGGAACATATGTGAAAATTTTTGAGAACGATGAACTTTATTTAATTACAAAGGATTTAACAGAGAGAGTAGCAAAAGAGATTCATGAAAGGTATGGACATCCAGGTATACGAAAAACATGGCTCATATTTAGGGAAAATTATATTTCAAAGGGGGATTACAAAATTATAAAAAATAAATTAAGAACATGTAAAATTTGTCAATTAGCAAAAAATAAAAATTGGCATAATGAAGGTATACCAAAAAGTGTAATATCAGAAAAACCATTAGATATTATAGCCATAGATTTTTTATCCAACTTAATTCCAAGTTATCAGGGGAACAAACATATTTTTGTAATAGTGGATATCTTTTCAAAATACATTAAAATGTATCCATGTAATAAGACTAATACCAAAATAATAATAGATAAGTTTGAAAGTTATTTTTCTGAAATAGGAACACCGAAAAATTGCATATTAGACAATGCGACATACTTTGTAAATGATAGAATTAGAAATTTTTTTATTAGACATAATATTAATCCTAGATATGTAAGTATACGACATCCAGCAGCTAACCCAAGTGAAAGATATATTGGTGAAATAATTAAATATTTAAGAATCATTACTAATAACGAACACAACAAATGGGAAAATAAATTGTCAGAAATTGAGGATTATATGAATCAATTGCCAAACACAAGTACAAAAGAAAATCCTATATTTTTAATGAAAGGAATAATGCCACAAAGACCATGGTCTATTGAAAGTGTCAGGCAATATGATCAAGTTATTGAGGATGTTAACATAAGAATAAAACGTACAGCAGAAAACTATATTAGAAAAAGAAATGAAAAATTAAAATTTAAAATGAAATTTAATAAAGGGGAATTGGTAGTAGTAAAGGCTTTGAAAAATAAAAACTCTCAACAGAATATATGCCCTAAATTTCAATGGCAATTTGAGGGACCATATATTATTGATAATATTGATGGTGAGAATAGTTATATTTTAAAGTACCAAAATAGTGATAAAATCAGAGGTGTGTTTCATATCTCACATATATATAAATTTTGGCAAGAATTTGAAAATAGTGTCAAAAGTAATAATAATTAATATATTAAATAATTTAATTTAAATAATAAACAATAATGAAATTTGCATTTCAAATTTCCCATAAATGTTAAATTTAAAATGTAAATTTGGGAATTTGACATGTTATCAAAACACCCTGTGTTCTAAAATAATAAAAAAAAAACTAATAATAATATTAACCATACTAATAATAATGATAATAATAATAATAATAGTATTCTATTATTTAAACATTCTGTCTCTCACACAACACAACACAATAATAGTAGTAATAAATTGATAACCCTGTATATTAAAATTGATAAAAGGCTTAAGTGAAGCAGAGTAAGTAGATAGAAAAGATTGGTTTTCTAGATTAAAAAGCTGGTTAAAAAAAGTCAATTTTGAGAGGGGATGTCAATTTTGGCGAATGATAAAAAAAATGTCAGAACATTTAAAAGGTAAAATTATAATTAAAATATATATGTGGAGATTTAAATAAACAAAACTATATAAGATACACTGTAAAAGTTACGAGAAATCATCAGATTAATGAGAGAAGGAAGAAGAGGAAAGAATAGATTGAGCAGAAAGTGACCTGGACAGAAGTGAAACCCAAAACTGTGATACGGTATTTATAAAAACTTCTTAGTATGTTTCGTGCGATGATAGAGATACATAAAAAATTGATATTTGGACAATAATTGTTATTTTTTTTTATAATTTGTCTTGAAGAAGAGTTGTAATTTTTATTAAGATAAGTTTAGTAGGTGTAGTAGGGTAATTATTAATTATTTTTCAATTTAGTACAGGTAATTGAATACCTGACAGTTGTTTCGAATTGCCCATAGTGGTGCTGTTAGAATTAAATAATTAAATTTTTGAAAAGTTTGTTTATTTAAATCTTTAATTGTTAGATATACAGGTATCAAATTTATCTAGAAGCAACTTGCATAATTCTAATTGAACTAAATAAATTACATAAACTAAATAAACTTAATATACTAAATAAACTAAACTAAATAGAGTTAATAAACTAAATTTTAATAAATTAAAAAAATATATATTACAATTCACGAACCGACACCACTGAGAGAAGAGAATCTGCTCTATATAAAATAAAGTGATAAAATATATATATATAAAAAAAGCTGGCCGAGGTAAGTTTAGGTTATTGTGTATTTTTATAAATTGTGAGGTTAAATAAGAGAACGTAACAATATATATATATATATATATAAGTTTGATACATCAGACTATCCAGATAATAACGTTTTTAATATTCCAAGAAAGAATAACAAAGTCTTAGGTTTGATGAAAGATGAGAATAAAGGTAATATCATGACACACTTTATTGGATTAAGATCAAAAATGTATGCTTTAAAAGTAATGTCAACATCATCATCATCTATTCAATTTGATGATGATGATGATGATGTAGATAAAGAAACGGAAATTGAAATTCGAAAGGCAAAAGGTATTAAGAAATCAGCTTTAAAATATATAAGATTTGAGGATTATCACAAGTGCTTGTTTAACAATTCACAAATGGAAGTTTACCAGAATTCCATCATTTCAAAAAAACATAAAGTATATACAATTTCACAAAAAAAATTGCTTTGAGTCCCTATGATGATAAAAGAATTGTATCTAATGTTTACACTGATACAAAACCATGGGGATTCAATGACTATTATTCATTTTAAAACAAAAGTTATTTAATAAATAAATAATAACAGTTCGTTTTTATGCTTAATTAGTTTACAATTTAATCACATTGGACATTGGAAACAATTGGAAGTCTTAAAAACTATTCTGTAAGTGACCGAATTATTTATTATCAAATTTAAAAAATAAAAAAAATATATTTATTGTTTAAGGAGATAATTCAATCAAGAAATCAATTTTCTATTTCAATAAACATACTAAAACAGATCGAGAGAAGAGAGAGAAAGTGGGAGAGAAGAATATTACGTAAGCAAGAATCTTAAATAAGAAGAAATATACAATAACCACAACAAGAACAGCAATACCACCAAATCCTAAAAATTAGATGTCTGGAATAAAATTCAGAACATACACTGCCGGTGTAGTAGAAAAAGTAGTATGTGGTGTTTGTAGACACACCATTAGTCGACAAACAAACAAACAAAAATGGACAATAATTGGAAATCCAAAACTACCATTACAACTTGTCCTGTATGTTTCCAAGCAAGACCTTGTATAAAAAACAAGGTTATTGCTTGGAATTTATAATTATTTATTAAAAAAAAAAAACATTTTTCTGTTTTTATTTATAACCTAGACATGCGCATAAAACAAATGGAAAAAGTATAAATATGTTGTTTGTTACTATTTAAGTCATTAAAGTAATTCACCTTTACTATTACAAGACACTCAAGAAAAATAATACTAAAACAAAAATGTTTCAGACAAAAGTAAAGTACTTTTAATTGGGCCCAGTTCTGCAGAAAGCGACCAACACACAAAAGATAGTTTCTGAGAAAATTAACATTTTAATTTTACGTAATTAATAAAATGTTCTGGCTGAAGTATTAAAAAATTTATAATATTTAAAACAATATTGTTTTCGGGTAACTAAAATATTATTATTATTATTATTAAAAATTTGATTTTTTTTTCTCAAAACTGTTTTTTTTTTTGGGGGTTGGATGCTTTCTGCAAAATAAATAATAAAGATTACACAAAATAAGTTAAGCAATATTTTGTTATTTTGCCAAAAACTACAGAATTGGAGTAAAATAAAATGTTATAATGGTAATATGTAATAACTAAAATCCTTAAACTTTAATCTTCTTCAATGCGGAAGTCTAGATTTTCTATGTTGTATCCCTCG
Source organism: Psylliodes chrysocephalus (assembly GCA_927349885.1). NCBI lineage: Eukaryota > Metazoa > Arthropoda > Insecta > Coleoptera > Chrysomelidae > Psylliodes > Psylliodes chrysocephalus. Next base: position 5,715,875 of record OV651833.1, read on the forward strand.
GCATCTTCTTCAATATTGGCATTTCCATTAAGTTTTTGGTAAAAGCTTAAGCAATCGTATGGAATGAGATGATACATCTCTCGTAAATTGGCAAGGTTAGGCTCTGCTATGGCCTTTCCTTGTGGCCACAGCTCTACCAAATTTAAAAATACATTTTCTTGAGAATAATTTTGAGTTGGTCGACCTCTCGTTAATTTTTTTATGTTGACTTCTTGAATAGGGTCATCAAAAGAGTTTTGTTGAATATATAGTAGGAAAGGTTCATCTTTAGTTATTTTTATAGACCTAATAGTCAGCCAGTTAATTTTTTCACCATTGACTGATATTTTCCTGTTCGAAATATTTTTTTCTACATTGGAAATACCAAAAAAGTCTTTTGATAACATTTCAGTGACTACAAATGGTTGTTTCTTTCTACAGTTTTTCATCACGTTTATGTAGTCAGAAGGTAAATACATTCGTTGTTGGTGTTTCAGGGCTGATTCAATGTCACTGAAATCTGAATCGTTTGGTAAAAAGCTGTGACCAGAATATAAAAACTTTAAGGTGATGTCTGTAAGGTGTTCAGAGGAATGTAAAATGTATTTTAATATTAATGTTAATTTGATGTTGCGATTTTGTCCACCGTAAGAATCGCTCCATAATATCAAATGTTTAACTTCGCCTGATACATTTTCGTTTATGTGCTTCACCAAACACGATCCTACTTCTTGAGCTCCTCTTCCAGCTGTTCCTTCAGCCCAAACATAACAGTAGCCACGATTTTCCGATCCACTATGCACTCCTGCATTGTATACCCAAAGTTGCCTCCTGTAAAATACAATATTTGTTGGAATCCTTGGAAGAGGCAACGTTTTCTCCAAATCGAATGTACTCATATTCGTTCTGTTCTTTTGCAATTTTAAAATCCTCTCTTCTTAAGCGTTGTGCATTTTCCGCCTCTTCAATATGCTTTCTGTGCTTTTCTGTTAATTCCTGTTTCTTTTCGTCTATCTTTTCGTTATCAATTTGCATTTTTAGACTGTCGCATATGTTGCATGTATCCTTCTTCAGAGTTTTAGTTCGCAAATTAAAGTTTGAATAAAAAATTTTTTTGTATGTTGTGATGCTAACAGAATTTTCAATTTCTTGAGAATACATTTCATACATTTTACTAAGTGTTACATCGGGTGGCAAAAATTTTGCGTCTGTTTTCTTTCGCGAATAATGGGAAATATAGGTAGGTATTTTATTAATTTGATTAATAACTTCTTCCACTTTCTCTTCAGATGTTTTATTTTTACCATCTTGCTTAATACCTCGTTGGTCTACTAAAGCTGCTCGGCCATGAAATTTCTTCAGTGCTGTATTTACCCGACAAGGGGATATACCAAATGTTTTAATAAACATTTCTCTACAAACTATTTTATCTGCTATTTTATAACATCTTGAAAAATTGCGTCTCAGAGTTTTTTCCATAATTTCGTTTTTTTGGAACCTCGCTCACTGCAGCAGCTATATAATTATTTTGGCAATTATATGATTTCAGTGACCAAAATTTTTCGAATTGGCGTTTTCTTAGTTCGAGAGAAATAAATTCCGCACATTTTAATTTACACCGACAGTCAAATTCTATAAAATCCTTTGATTCTTTTCTGCGCCCTTTATAGTCAAGATAGGTCATGTTACTATTTCTTCTTGTTTTACCTTCCGCTCTAGACTGATCTAGGAATTTTCTTTTTCTCCCCTTTCGAGGTCTTCCATTATTAGACTTCGTCATATTAAGTTCTACCTCAGATTCATGAGGCGAATCATCAGCTACAACATGGTGGCGAACAGGAGGATCATAGGAGGGATCATCTATTGAATCATCTGACCAAGATTTAGGTTCATTTTCTTCTTCCACATGGTCAAATTCTTTTTCACCACTGTTAATGCAGATTTCACTACGATTAGTAGACAACTTTACGGCCTCCATAACTGCAAAGGTTTTCTCCGCAACACTATTATCATCTGAGGTGGATATTGGTACATCTACAAATATACAATTTTCAAAATAAAAAAAAAATGTAGTAATTTAAGGTAACACAAGTACTTACCAGAAAACGGTTCTTCTAGTTGATTTTCTTTACTACGTTTTATACCATAAAGTGTGGTATTGACCATGGCATCTTTTTGTACCTGTTCCATCTCGACTGGATAGCTCACATAATTCAGTTCTTCACTTTCTTTCTTACTGGTAAAAAAGTCTTTTACTACCTCTAAGACAGGAATAGTTTTCTTTATAAATAAGTTATTATCAGGGCTAGATATTAATACATCTGTAATAAATATATAAAGAACTAATATTAGTATATTTATTGATAGAGAACTAAATACTTTACTTACCAGAACTTATTTTTGTTGGCTGTAACTTTTCTAGTTCTACCTCTTCAAAGCCTGGACCACTATAATCAAATTCTGTAGTTCTATTACTACTAGTAGAAACAGCAGAGTCATTATTATCAGGATCGGATATCAAATCTAATAAATAAATAAAAAATCAATCAACTTTACTTCTAATAATTATTATTTATCAACTATACAGAACTTACCTTGTTCCTGCTTTTTTCTTATAATTATTTCTATCATTTTATAACCACGATTTCGTAACATATTTACGGCACACTTTGTCACTAATATTATTTAATATTCTTAATAGAAAAATATACTTTTTTAAAAAACAATATTAAAATAAGTAGTCGGATCAGAACAGAACTATTGTTACAAAAGTTTTAGAGGTTATGTGTGGTTATGGCATGGATTCATTATTTGCAGAAAACATCCAACCCACTTATTCACTTATTGAGCGAAGGTTCTAGATTTTGCAGAATGCATCCAAGCCACTTGGTCGCTTGTTACAGTTATTACACAAATAACAGAAACCGACCATGTTGTTCGGATGCTTTCTGCAATAATGTAATTTGTGTTACAGAAATATTTGTATTGATCAAGGAAGGTTTTGACCTCTAAAATTCCATATTATCAGTTGGTCGCTTTATACAAAATAAAGAATGGGTTAAAAGCAATCGAAATATAGCATTAGTCTAATTTTTAGTATATTGTGGGTTGGTCGCTTTCTGCAGAACTGGGCCCAATTGTTACTGTAGTTTGTACTTTTAGTTACATAAATTTAGCTCACACGAGTCAATTAGATACAGTCCCGGTAAAAAACTATACATTTCCAATTGAGAATGGAACATTCTATCTATATGAATTAAACAAAGACAATATAGTTTTAAACACATATCCAGCTTTCTATTTTCACGAGAAGAATTTACCTTTAGGAACTGAAATTAAAAATTCACTAAATCAAACTATAGCTTCTGTAATTGGTAACCATAAAAATTACTATCCCATAGCACCGATTGAACAGACTATGTACTGTGGAAAATATGGTTTGGAAAAACTGATTGGAAATAAATCTATAGTTATTTATGGTTTCACTTTTAGTCTAGATAATTTCAGAGATAATTTTGTGGAACTTGGAAACCAAGAAGTACAATGCTTTGTTTATGTTTAAATTTTTAATATTAAATAAACTATAAAATTCTATTTGTCTGTTGTTATCATTATGAGTGACAGTGTATATACCTGTATTGAATGTCAATCACCGAATACATATCATTAACTACAACAGATGTTGTGTAAACATTATTTGTATTAAATGTAAGAAAAAAAGAAAACATTGCAAATTAACCTTCAATTCTCCAAAATTGCAAGAAGGACTTTCAAGTGTTATTAAGTATGCAAAACGACAAAAATAATCCTTATTATGTAGTTAAAAGTTTGATTGTTAAAATAATAATAAATAGTTACTGTAATTGTTTTTTTAGTATACAATTGATAAATAAAATAAACAAATATATGAAAAAAAAATGCTTTTTATTTAATATATATTTGACTTAACCACTTATTTATATATATTAATCCATTATATGTGTACCTCCTTTAGTAATTTTTTAAAAAAATCACTTTGAACGGTCACAAAATTATTTTATTTTTTAATAAATTAAAAACAGCACCAAACACATTTTTTTATTCTTAAATAATCCTTACTCAAAACCAAATATGAATTAACTATTTACAATGTATACATTTTTTTTTTGAAATGATGGTGATATCTTTTATTTGAACTATAACCTTTTATTAAGATATCAAATTTTAATTACTACAATAATAATTAATAAATATGTTTTATCATATTCAGACATTTGTTTACATTTACATTTATCCTAATCATTGCCAATCGGTGTTGGTTCGTTAAGGATGTATTACATTGTTCTTTGGGTACATTTTCTTTTTTTAAATCCTACAATACGGGCTAGGCTAGGCGAGGCTCGTCAGTACTCTTCAGCCTCATCTCTACAGGTGACACTTTTCACATCTGTGCATGATTTTTCTGTTCGACGTTAATCGTTCTCTACTTACCTCCGTTTCCCCGTTTAAATCGGACCAACGATAGCTGAGATATACGCTAAGGCCCTTCTGACTTTTCGTTCTACGCATGCTTTTTTTTTGTTCGACGTTAATCTGTACCACGTTTTCTACGTAATGCCGTGCGAAGATATACGTTAATGCCCTTTTGACTTTAATGGTAATTCTTTCGTTGGAAATGACAGCTAGATGACAGTTCACGCTGAATGCAGTTTGTCCCGTTTGATTTGGACCACGTCATACACGCTTAGGTCCTTTTGGCATTGCCATTGCGCATGTGAAGTTGCGAATGGCAACTATCCAACGTGATTATATACATCATCTTGTAAATTATTATTAAATGTCCTCGTGGCCGAGCGGTCTAAGACTCCGACTGGTAATCGGCAAACCTCTCTGGGTCGGTGGATCGATCCCCCGCGTAGCCAGATTTTTTTTTTATTTAATTAATAAAATTAATAATGGTGTATGTTGAGTTGCTGTGATATTGTATAATGATGTATAGTAAGTTGCGGATTAATAAATTAATTAATAAGTGACTCCATCTAGGGGCAGATATAGCAGGCTGGCAACAAGGTCGAGTAAGGTTAGGTTAGCAACAGTTGGCTAGTGACGTAATGACACGTGACGTCAAGGCGAGTGACAAATGGATGACAGCATGACACGACACCTGACATGACAGGTGGCCGGGAAAAGACAATTAAAAAACAAATAAAAATCGATTAGTAGATTGCTGTTAGATAAGAACTGAATTAGGGCGTGGCAGTTAGGCGGCTTTGTCAAAGGAACATTTTGTTCCCACGCTCAACCGCCGCTTCTCCTGCTGTATTAAAGGAACAGCACTGATTCGGCCTCATTCCCCATGTTAATTCCCATAAGAAATCGCCAAGGTTCAAAATAGCATTTTTTGTCCAAAAGTCCAAAGGTTCTACGCCGCTTCTATTATTTACTTAACGTTTAATATTATTCATAAATTACCATTATCGTCGCTTCCTCTTACACACTCATTCGTTGTGACACCTGCCGCGAATAGCACAGCGTGTGACCTGGACTTTTGGACAAAAAATGCTATTTTGAACCTTGGCGATTTCTTATGGGAATTAACATGGGGAATGAGACCGAATCAGTGCTGCTCCTTTACTTTGCCAATTTGGCAGTTTTCATTATCTCTTATTTGGTGGGGAAGATTGTGATATAGTGGAATAAATCATCGCTACGCCACTGTGTTAGTGAAGTGTATCGAGGTGTTCTTAGAATCCTTTTTTGTATTGTTTTTTCGGGAAACACATTTTAATATTTTTATATGCTTGCTTTCCCACTTCAGTTTTCGTTGTACTTTAAATCGAGTTAGTTGGTATTACAATAAATAATGGTTGGGAATTTAGTGATTATTTGTTGAATATCCCACGCGAAGAATCAAAAACACTTCACTTCGCTGCTAAACTTGTACTGAGTGTACTGGCCGAAGGTCACAGGCAAGCCTGTCTATAGTGAAAAGTTTTTGGACTCATCCGTTTTGCGTAAATCGAGTGGACTGTCATCCTTTTTCCCCTGTGCGGTATAAATTAAAATGCATTTTTACACGGTACTCTCATCTGTTTTGCTCTTTATAGTGTGATAGACAGAAAGTAACGGCGGTTGGTCGTGATTTGCCGTGTTTATCTCAAATCTTAATTTTTTGGACCCTTATCCTTTTTTCCCTGTTGTCATCACGTATTTTTAATAATGTTTTAATTTTAATTTTGTAAATATCCAAGTGGACTTCCTGACTCGTAATCGTCATAATACATGAATAAGAGAAACACAATTTTATTACCAAAACTTAAAACCTTTGTTTTCCAAACCTCAGAATGAACAAAATTTCTTACATTATTAGTTTGAACAAGTTTTATAAAATTTAATGATTATTCAAAAACTTCGGGTAATTCAAAAAGATGTTTAAGAACGGTTCTAAGAGGAATACATGTTGCGGTAACATTTTTTTAATGTCAATATTTTCTGTTACTATCTTTAATAGTTTCAACTGTTATCTGACCAACTTTGTATTCAATTGGTGGTATATAGAAGTTTCTATTAGATATAGCTTTCAATCTTAGATATTCGGATGAAAGCCCCCTAAATGTATTCTGAATTTTATTCAAGAGTGTATTTGTAGTTGACACTTTTTCTTTACAATTAGAACACGATTCAAATGCATTGACATATTTTTTAAGAAAAAATTTCAGGTCTCTGTTAAAAAAAATTAGAAGTTTCTTCTACAATTAATTAGATAACATTTCTAAGTATAATTGAATTGTCATACAGCTTAGCTATAAATTGTAAGACACAAATATTTAGTATATTTTCAGTCCTCAAAGTTATCATGCCGTTGATTAGTAGCATTATTACTGCTAGAAATAAGGTTAAAAAGTTTAATTTGTATTAATACTATAATTGTCGGAGGTAGAAATATTACACCCATTTTGACATTGCCCGTGTTTATTTTTTAAATGTTTTTAAAAGAGTTAATCTCATCTACTTAGTCCTTCCCTATCACTTCTTAGGTCATGAACTATTTTAAAATGCAAAAACATACCCGTGTATCTTCCGAACACAAATAACAAACTGGCATATTTAGTCTTTAAGTATTTAAAAACAATATTAAGTAACATATGAACTCACAAATAAACAACGCTGAATTACTAGAAGCAAAATAATACTCCTAAATTACAAAAAAAATCCTTATTTTCTAAAAAGATAGGTAAGTATACCTAACGTTTACAGTTTTAAGTCCGCCAATAATGAATTAACACCAGTGAAAGATTTGTCCTATTTGGTATGTAGTTTATATATTCCTTGTTGAATAAAAAAACATAATTGTTCCGATTCCCTGGCGTATTCTGCATGCAGAGTATGAAAACCTTTAAAATATATATCTAAGGCTTTTAGACAAGATGGCATAGAAAACATATAATGTTGATATACCCTATCATATACACTTCGAATCTCGGTATTTGAGGGTTCCACGACGATTACCAATAGTTCAACACAAAGTCCAAACTGTAATTTTCTACTTTATTATTAACAGCTTTAGCTAGTTCTGATATATTCTTAAAAAACGTATAATAAAATGTAAGACAACTGCAACACTTAGATAAAAGTTTATATTAATATACCAAATCTATGGCTCGGTCTGGTCATATATCAATATACTGAATATAAAAAGGTATAAAGCAGAACTTAATTTCGTTGCCGTTATCACAATAGTTCAGTTTTGCACTAGAGAATGATATGAGAAAGTTACTGTTGGTTTATCACACAATAATCCGCTATTGCACTATAAAAACACAACGTTTCCCATATGTAAGAAGAATCAACTGAGCTGTTTCACTATTGCAGGTCCCTTCCTTCACAAATCCCAGATGGCTTACTTAGCCGCGCTCTATCTAGGGGTAATCCACTAAGTTGCTTAAGAAGCGGTCTTGCACAGAGATAGTAGAGGCACTCAAAATCACTTTTTTATAAGTCAGACCAGTCTTGTTCTGGACCAGCAATATAAAAATATAATAAAACAGAATAGTTTACCGAAGATGTTGATTGTTTTTGAGCAATAATGATAATTTAATATTTCCTAGCAAACAGTTTTGTCTTGTTTCAGTTCATAGGTATTTTATCCCCAATAACATGAACACAAAATATTGAAGACAATGTATGTCCATAGAAAAGGAGAATGATAGTTTATAAATGTCCAAAACAAAAAGAAGAATTGATAGTTATCACATGATGAACTCAGAATTATCTCATTGGCATGATCGTAAGGTCTTAAGTTATGTTAAAAGTTTTCGAACTTTCTACGGTAGGTTAAGCTTTTAAGTTACGTTATGAACATTTATAAATAGATATACGTAAATTAAATATTTTAACTCTATACGTTAAGTTCTTAAGTTACGTTACGGCGGTTATAAATTAAGCTAAAGTCTTAAAAATATTACCTATACATGAAAAGAAGAGATCTGTAACGTGATTTTTCATGTTTAGAATGTTTGGTTCATTTTTGTTAATTGTTATTTCATGAGTTTGTAACCAACTTATACTCTCTTTATTATTTAAATTAATTTTGCGATTAGTAATCGATTTTTCCAACATCTCAATTGAAACCATATCAAAACATGCGATACGGTTTACAATGAACTTCTGTTTTCTTCGACACGATTTCATAATAGCTATGTGATCATTATCTGCTTACAATCTTTGCTACGTTTTCAAGAAACATTCGAAGTTTGCAAAATGTGAGTCGTTAGGCAAAGAACAGTGCCCAGAAAGCAAAAACTTCAATGAAATTCTTTCAAGGGAGGTATGATTCTGCAATATATGAATAAGCATTAAGACAAGCTTGATACTTCTGTTCTAACCTCCACAGGAATTGGATCATAAAATTAGTGTTGTAACGGAAGCATAAACGTTTTCGTTAATGTATTTACGTAAGCAGAAAACAACCTCTTGTGTGCCTCTGCCTGCTTCATTTTCCAGACAGATATTACAAACGCCTCTTCCAGTACTACCAAGATTGAACAGATTTAGTTGCCTCTTGTAATATACAATTCCAGTAGGCAATTTAGGTATAGGAAGAGTTTTTTGTAGGTCAACGTCTCCAATCTGTCATCATCTTTAGCAGATTTTAGGTCATCGTTCATTTGTTTTCTTAGCTCTTCCGCCATGTCAAGATGTTTCTTATGGTCTTTTTTCAGATCTACCCTCTACTCTGTTGTGTACTACTAATCGTAGCATCGTACATATCGCATAAGCGGAAAGTATCTTTATGGGGTTTTTTAAATCTTAAATTAAAATTTGAGTAGAATACTTTTTTATATTTTGTAAGACTAACGGGCTGATCTGTGGCTTCTTTATATAACTCTTACATTTGAGTCAAATTTAGATCTGGATTTAAAAACTTTGAGTCTGTCTTATTGCGACAGTAATGTGATACGTACTTGGGAAATAAAGATGTGTTGTTTGATTTCTTGAAATTTTGCGTCATCAATGTCATTTCGGCCGCCACCCTTTCGTCCCCTGTTGTCGAGTACAATATTATTTTGTAGTTGACTTAAAGCCACTCGAATTCGATTGTCGTTAATTTGAAGGGTGTTTAAAAACAAAGCCTTGCATACTTTGATGTCACTTATGCAATATATCCTTGAATTGCTTCTCCTCGAAACCTGGCTTTTTGTATATCTTTTCTTTGGTATTTCCTTAACGCACCTGCCAAGCATTGAACATCGTCCCTCAAAAGTGCCTATAGTTCAAAATTGTTCAAACAATCGTTTTCTTATCTCAATATTTGTTCCGTACACTTTCTTATACATGTATATAATAATTGCTTATTAAATATTTTGGGTTTTACTATTTTGTTTCGTGCCGAAATATATTCCTTATTGAAATTTGCAAACTTTTTCCTCTCATGTCGTGTTTGATTGTCTATCTTTATTTTTCTTGCACGTTTTTTTATGCCTTAATTTTTCATCAAATTTAGCATCATGATCAATAGATGTAACAACCGCATTAGATATATCTTTCTTGATATTTTCAAAGTCATTAATTGCATTTTCTTCAAGCGGGAATGATTTAGAATTGACAAGACTGTATATTTTTTCGGAAAATCGTGGTACCCACTTTGAATAATAAGAAAACATCCCAAGTATTCTTTGCAAACTCTTGACTGTCGTGGGCACTGGTAATTTCACTAATGATTCTAGTCTTGATGGATCTGGCCTGATATTTCCATTTTCAATTAAGTAACCTAGTATAGTGATGCATTTCTTTGAAAATTTACTTTTGTTTTTGTTTATTGTTAATTGATATTTTTCCACAGCACTTAAAAATTTGTGTAAATTTTTGTCATGTTCGGCTTGGTCTTTGCCACATACAGTAATATCATCCAAGTAAGCATAAGTACCTGAAAGATCTTCAGTTTTTACGATATCGTCAATTACTCGCTGAAAACAAGCCACTCCGTTTGTTACACCAAATGGAACTCTGAGAAACTCATAAAGCTTGCCATCAGCTTCGAATGCTGTGTATTTTCTTTCTTCTTCAAGTAGGGGTAGTTGATGATAAGCACTCTGTAAATCTATAGTGCTAAACATCCTGTATTGTGAAACGGCGTTAACTATGTCCTCTATATTCGGCAATGGATAAGCATCTAGGTATGTAAATCTATTAATTGTTTGCGAATAATCGATAACCATCCTCTTCTTATGATTTTCGTTTTTAGTTACGAGAACCTGAGCTCTCCATGGTGAGTTGCTTTCTTGTATTATTTTTTTAGAAATAAGATTTTTAATTTCTTCTTGTATGAATAATTTATCCTCACCATTATGATGTCGAGATTTTGTAGCTATTGGACTACAGTTAGAAGATAAATTGGCAAAAAGAGTTGGGCAACAAACTTTAGCAGGAGCTAATGAACATAAGATAAGAGGAGATCTGGAACCACCAAAATTGACTTCAATTTTCGAATGTTGCGACAGTATATCAAGACCAATGATTATATCTGCACAGAGATCTGGTAATACGGATATTTTAATTTGATCATACTTATGGCCTAAGAATTCCAAACTAATAAAACAATGTCCACAAATTTTTGAGAGCAAAGCTGTTGAAGCCATACTAATTTGTCCTTCACTTGGTAGTAACTCTATATTTGCAGATTGGGTGAAGTTTTTACTGATAAAAGTTTCGGAGCTTCCTGTATCCACAAGTGCATCACAGGTAAATTTATTATTAATTTTAATTTTAATCAAGGATTTATGTAAACAGTTTGGAGCAGCTGCTAAAACGTGGGAAAGGGGAGATATAAGAGAAGCTGATGTTGATACAGACTGAGACTTATTGTGTTGTTTCTTGGACATGCAGACTTTGCTAAAATGGCCTTTTTTTTCACACGTTTTGCAGAATATATCACGAGCTGGACAGATACTGCGAGAGTGTCTTCTATTCCCACAAAAGAAGCATTTATTGGAAGGAGTTATAGCAGCTATATTATTTTCAGCCTCAATTTGGTTGTTACTGCCTTCATTCTCTTGAACAGAGCATACCATACTAGTAAGATTATAAGCTTCAGAATGCTTTTGGGCAGACTCCAAAGATCTAGCTTGGTTCACAGCATCTTCAAATTTAAGTGTATTGTTTTCGAGTAAGCGCTGCCTGATATTATTCGAATGTAACCCAGTAATAAAAGCATCTCTCATATAGTCTCTTTTATTTTCTTCTGCAGAAACGGCAATAAATGTGCATTCTTTTGCCAGTTGAATAAGAATTTGAATATACTTATCTATAGATTCATTAGACTGCTGCTTCCTTGTAAATAATTGATATCGTGCAAATATTTCATTCTTTTCTTTGATGTAAACACTATTTAAAACTTGGATTGCATCGTTGTAACTCGTACATTCAGAAATATAATCATGAATAGAAAAACTCACATAATTAATTAAAATATCTAGCTTGGTTCTTTCCGAAACATTTTCAACAGTTGCAATAAAATTTTCAAATGTCTTTAGCCAATGCATCCACTCCTTAGCTGCGTTTTCTGAATTTGGATCAGCATTAAACCGTTCAGGTTTCAGAAATTTATCCATTCGACTATGATGGTTTTTAAAATTTTCGCTAAATAAATTGTAATGAAGAAAACCTTCTAAAATAAGGCTTTATTTAGCGAAACTTGACATACAAAATAACATAATAATAATATACATCAAACCTTAGAAACAAAGTTCATAGAGTAAACTCTTTAGGCAAATTCACTACATTAGTTCACTACAATTCGATTTTCGTATTGTCTCCCATTTTTTGACTAACAACTTCTCGGATGAATCGGTATTTTCTGGATCGGGTATATCGATGGATAAGAGGACAAATGTTGTATGTCCATAAATGATGTTTTCAGTAAAATCGATATGAAAGTTTGCATTAATCATGACAAACTAGATATCGTTTAAAATTCTTTAAACTACAGTTAAGTTCGTCTATTACCTTTCTTTTATTTATTATTTGATTCTGATTTGTATTAATGTTAAATATCAATCACATTTTGGTATTTTAGTGAGCTAAAAGCAACCCCTGTATGGACATACAATAAATGTGAAGTACAATATGGACATACAATATATTGCTTCCATACTGCAATACTATGCCATTGACATAAAAATATCGTAAAAGTAGTTTAAAAATAGTACTAGTAGTATAAATTAAATTTTTATTATTTAAACAAATTTGTGGATAAATTCAGACACAATTAAACATCAGTCTGTTTCGTAATCAGATTCACTTGGGACAATATCTATCGCCTCCACGGCTGTAGGTAACATCTCCACAAAGTTTTTATAGTCGCCTGGAATAACCTTTTCGCGTAATAGGCACAAAAGGTCATGCTTTTTTGCGTTGGATATTGGCAACAAACTGGTGTACTGTTGCTCAAGAGATACATCATAGACATTTTCATACTGTTTGCGTGTTCTCGTTCGTTTAGTGCCTACGTCGCGTATGTTCAGTTTTAAAAAGTCATTACTTTTAACATCGTACTTAAAAAAAATGGTTGACGGATTAGTCTTTATAAAGCGTAACCATTTAATTTGTAACCATTTGACTTGATTTCCGTCGGTGTCACATGTAGTATTTACCATAATTTTAGACGCCAACTCCTTAAAATTATAGAAATCTAAGTATGTGAGATGGGTAACTATGTAGGGACGAGGTTTCAGCCTTGCCATTTGTATTAAAACACCCCATTCACGGGGAGTGTACACCTTCTTATTTCTTCGAGCACGTTCTATGGTAGCATGCATCGAATCCACTTCTAGGTATGTATGTCCTGGCTCCAAGTATTTTAGATCTATTACTTCAAGATTATCTATGTTAGCAACAGCATACAGCATCGCAGCAGTCACATATTTATTGCGGTTTTGGCCACCACAAGTGTCTGAAAATGAAGATACATGTGTAACAGTATTAGGTAAAGATTGCAAATATTTTAGCAAACAACTTCCAATTTCAACTGATCCTTTCTTGCCCTGTGTCTCGTCCCACAGATAAGAATAACCATCTGCATTGGAAGCATCAAAAATGGTGCAATTATAGACAGAAAGTTTGCGTCTATAGAATATTTGGCTATCACCAGCATAAGGCACATTTAGTATTGACTGTAAGTCAAATGTAATAGCTCGAAATGTTTCACCTTTATTGTCAACTGCTTTCTGTTTGTCAGCTGCTTTCATTTCCATTCCACTTTTTTCTTTAGCTTTATGTGCCTCCCACTGACTTTGCAATTCTGTTTTATCTGTGGCACTGGTATAAACGTTACATGTTACGCATTGGTCTTTTTTCGGTTTATAAAATGACAAAGGTGGATCATAACTATTAAACACTGATCGAAATACATTGTACTTTACAGATGGTACATTGTTTTGAAGACAATAATTGCTGCAATATAAACAATATATCACACTGATATTTAAGTCACTTGCTAGATATTGCCTCTTAGTATCACGGCGACAATAATGGGATGCCATTCTAGGGAACATGTCAATATGCGTCTTAATATGACGAACTTGCTCAGCAGATGTTACATTCGGAGCTGGTCTTTCTTTGCGATGGTCAAAGCCGACATAAACACCACTGTCTCCACGGTATTTTAATGCAGTTTCAACTACTTGAAAACTGAATGCAAATGTAGCACAAAAATATTTTTGACACACCCTTACACGTTTATTAGAGGCACTTAGTAAATGATAATAACGACTGTGTTTTCTAGTTTTTTTTCTATCATTACGATTTCTTTCTCTGTCAATATTTTTCTCTTCCACTAGCGAGCAAATAAAAATTTTTTGTTTTGTTGAATCAGCCATTTCCCAATATTCCTTACAAATTATTATTTGTCTGTCTCTAGGTATGTTAATGCTGCATTTATATCTACAGTTATTGCAATTAACTATACCAGGCGATTTAGCTGTTACTATCGCACCTTTTCTGTTTACATATTCTTTGCCAGCCACTCTTAACAACTTCATTTTATTTTTCTTCCATAATTCCGGTTTAGCCACTAGCCTGCGTTTTCTTTCTCTTCGTGCTGTTCCTTCTATGTCATAAACTACAGGAGATGGTACGCGATGATTTTCTGAGTCATGTGTTGGCGAAGCTGAACTACTATCAGATGGAAGGTAGTCACTTCCAGAATCAGCAAATGGCTCATCGACAGTACACTCTGATAATCGTCTTATACAGGAAGGTCCAGCTACTGTCTCTGGAAGAATGTCATCTTGATTCTCGTCCAAATTTAAATCTGAAAACATTCAAGCTACAGTTTTTTTCTTCATTTGTTACTTTATTATGCCAAATTAAAATATTTATGATCCAACTACTTACTATTTTTTGCAATTTGAACTATTCGCTTTCCTCGGCTGTTCATTTTACTTTTATATTTCTTACGCTACACAAATTTATCAATTAAATGTGTAGATAACTTTAAGTCGAAAATACAACAAACACTGAAACGACAAATTCCTAGCACACTCACAAATATTGTTATTTACCCCACCAACAGACTCCTGCGATGTCTTTGCGCAGACGCTTGCAACACGTGCTTTAAGCCAACGAGCCTCCAACAATGTAAACAAACATTGTATCTTTGGACATACAAAAAAAAAGTTGTTCCAGTTGAATTTTGTGAACTGCACAAATATTGTATTTGACATACAACATTTGTGCAGGATGTTCATGGTGTTATGAATGGACATGTCTTTAATGTTACTTCAGTAACTACTAAACCATTTCAAGAGGACATACAATATTTTGGTACAATAAAGATTTTGTCTCGACTGATTTCGAACAGGACATATTTCATTTTAGACAAAAATGGACATACAATATTTGTCCTCTTAGCCATCGATATATTCGCTACCAGATGACTGATAGGGCTCATCAACATCAAGTTGATTAAAAACATCAGGTTCAGATGGCAATTTTCTTGGAGCTTGAGTGTGAAAAGAACTTTGATTTATTTCTTGACTTTTGTTTAGTTGTTCTTCAATTTTTTTTTTCAATCCCCAGTTTTACTAACAATGCGCCTCTGGAATTATTCATCCTGTAAGGAAAAGAAAAAAGAATACTGCGAGTTATAGAATTATGAACCTGAAAATAAAAGATATAACCATATACAATACGCGTGAGATCTATATAAGTAATTTGTCCAACTAATATAATTATTTTAATTTTTATTCCGGTTGATAAAAACGTATAGTAATTCAATAAGCAAATATGGTGTAACCCACATTTTACAATTTAGCACACCTGTATACCGACCATTAGTTTATTTTTGTGTTAACAATATTATAGGTAAATTTTAAAAGCGTTACCAACGTAAAATAAGTATTAAACTAAGTAATATCTTCAAACGGAAATTATTGGTAATAATAATATAAAAGTTTTAAGAGGTTATGTTGTTTAAATTACTTTTTACGAGATATAAAAACTAATCCTATTGTATACATTACTTCTTAATATAATATTGTGACTGTAGCCACTGTATATTGTAGAATTAAGGTTTGTAGTATAATAACAGGCCAAATTATGAAAATACTTTTATTTCCCAAAACGTGAAATATTAGTACATGACATGTGTTAGATTGCTTGTCATCCCCCTAACGTTACTATGGATAATCTATAATAATATAACACCTCTCTTCCTTAGAGAAAAACAAAACTGCTGCAAACACAAAGTAACAAAATATTAGGAACAAAAAAAAATCAAGATGAATTACAACATAAAACATTATTTTTTCCGATTTGGTAAAACATAATCCTTTAGGTAGTGGGGTTGTTTCAAGTTCCTTTGCGGTCTTCTTGATTTTGCACTTTCTCCACTAACTGAAGGAGCTGGGTTTGGAAAACCACTTACATATAGGTTAGTTTCTCTCTCTGAATCTAAATTAGGAGGCTGCGGAGGACAAGGATTGTTGTCTGGAATAACAACTGGTTCCTGTTGCATAATTTGCGTATACACTTTTGGAGTAGTTGGTGGATCTGGATAACGAGGAACATGTACTTTAGGAGTGGTTTCCCCTATCTCCCTGATTTGATCTATATGTCTCCTACATTCAAGTCCATCGTCTAATTGTATTAAGTAGTGTAGATTAGATTAGATTTAATTAGGACTATGGGCCATGTGGCCTCCCCCACCTCGACCTTTTCAGATCTATTGTGGATATCCTTTAATCATTGTTTAGAGTACCTTGTCTAATGCGGTCTTTTGTAGTAAACTCCATAGACTGGAAAGTAGTTCTCCGGTATAGCTAGTTGCCCTTGGTTTTTCTTCTCCAAGTGTAAGGAATCTCAGTCTTACTAGACCTTCGCAGTAGCACAATACGTGTTCTGCCGTTTCCTCTTCTTCTTGACAGAATCGGCACAAGGCCTCTTCTGTCAGACCGATATTGAACATATGTTTGTTAAGCCTACAATGCCCTGTTAATAGACCTACTAGTATTCTAGTATTTTTCCTATTAAGGCTTAGTAGATGCTCGGTGAGTTTAGACGATGGTCCTTTTAAGAACTTTTTGGCCTGTCTCTGTCCTGGTGAGTTTTCCCACCACTCCTGATATTTTTTAAACATCCACTGCTTTGTGCATGTTCTGATAGTTGTTTTTGTTACACCACAGAAGGGTTCTGGGCCAATAAGAGCATTTGATGCTCCTTCTCGGGCTAGTAAATCAGCCTCTTCATTGCCTTTGTGTCCCCTGTGGCCTGGTACCCACGCTAAGGTTAGTCTGTTTTGACTACCCAGCTCTGTTAGGGCTTCCAAACAGTCCCACACAAGCTTTGAGTGTACCTGCATGGAACTGAGTGCTTTTAACGTCGCTTGACTGTCTGAGTATATGACAATGGTTTTCCCATTTACCTTCTGTCTTAATACTTCTTTTGCGCAGTGATGTATTGCTGCTATTTCTGCCTGGAATACTGTCGCATGTTTACCTAAGCTCAGTGAGATTCCTGTCTTTGGCTTGGTACTATATATACCTACTCCTGAATCTAAATTAGGAGGCTGCGGAGGACAAGGATTGTTGTCTGGAATAACAACTGGTTCCTGTTGCATAATTTGCGTATACACTTTTGGAGTAGTTGGTGGATCTGGATAACGAGGAACATGTACTTTAGGAGTGGTTTCCCCTATCTCCCTGATTTGATCTATATGTCTCCTACATTCAAGTCCATCGTCTAATTGTATTAAGTAGTGTAACTTCCCTATCTGTTTTTTTATAGTTCCAAAAAGCCATTTTACAGAACCTACATAATTTCTGCATTCTACCCGTGTTCCTATATTAAATTGAATAACATTTTTGTTGTCATTTATTGTAGTTTGAGTACAGTTGTCATTATTAGTAGGTAGTAATAAATCTAGCCTTGAACGTATTTGTTTTCCAAAGAGCATTTGGGATGGTGAACTTTGAGTCTCAGCATGGGGCATAATTCTATATTGAAATAGTATCAATTGTAATTTATTTTCGATATCTGATTTATTACAGTTCATTTTTAGTATAGCTTTCTTAATGGTTTGAACATATCGTTCTGCTTGCCCATTAGTAGCTGGGTGGTAAGGAGCTGTAAATTTACTGATTACCCCGTTTGACTTCAAGAAATTTTTAAATTTGTGGGATTTGAAATTAGTACCATTATCGGTTACAAAATACCGTGGTATCCCAAATTGTGAGAAGATTTGTCTGCAGGCTTTAATCGTTGTTTCAGCCGTCATATCATGTACTAGCCTGACTTCTGGCCATTTCGTATAGGAATCTACGAGGATTAGTAAATAAAATCCGCATATTGGTCCAGCGTAGTCAGCATGTACACGTTCGAACGGTTGTGTAGATGGTTCCCAAATGTGTGTGTCTACTTTATGAGGATTATTTCGTCTTAAGTTGCATTCAATGCAATTACTTGATATATCTTCAATAGATTTATCTATATTGGGCCACCAGCAATAGCCTCGAGCTAATGCTTTCATTTTGGAAATACCAAAATGACCCAAGTGTAGTTCTTTCAAAACTGGACTCTACAATTCCTTAGGAATCCATACCCTATGCATTCGCATAATGCACCCTTGTTGTAAACTCAGTTCATTTAAATCTACTTTAGGATTTAAATGCAGATCTACATCAGTACCAGTTTCTAAAGAATGTAAAAGGTTAGAGAGAACAGGGTCTTTTTTTGTTTCTTTAGCTACCAATTCCACTGTAACCGGCAAACTTTCAATTATACTTATTTCAAAAATATCTACTACATCAGGATTTGAAACTGAAGTTGTTTCTGGAATTGGTAATCTGGATAAACAGTCTGCATTTAAATGTAATTTAGTGTTTCGGTATTTAATATCATAATTAAAACCTTGTAGAAACATTGCATAATGTTGCATTCTCATTGCAGAAAAAACAGGTAAACTTTTTGTGGGTGAAAATATTTGTACCAACGGTCTATGGTCAGTATAAAGCGTAAATTTATTTAAATATAAATACTGATAAAACTTTTTAATTGCAAAAATTATTGCATATGCCTCTTTGTCAATCTGGGAGTATTTTCTTTGAGTGAGTGTAAGGGTTTGGGATGCATATTGAATTACTCTTTCTCTCCCATCAGGATAAATGTGAGATAGTACTGCTCCTACTCCATATGGACTGCTATCAGTAGCCACAACTAAAGGTAACTTAGTGTCATAATGTACCAAGAAATTTGGACTTTGAAAAAGCTCTTTAGATTGTAAAAAAGCTTTTTCACATTCGTTTGTCCAACTAAACTGCTTATTTTTACAAAGTAATTGATTTAATGGAAATAGAATAGTACTTAGATTAGGAATGAATCTACCGTAATAGTTTATCATTCCTATGAAAGCCCTTAATTGCGTTTCATTTGTTGGTCGTGGCATCTTATTTATTGCATCCATTTTATCCTGACACTTGTGAATGCCATTTTTATCTATAATGTAACCGCAATATTTTATTTCTTCTTTAAAAAATTCACTTTTTTCTAAATTGACCCGTAGTCCGAATTTTTGTAATCTGTCAAAAACTTGAACTAAACGTTCTAAATGTATTGACTCTGTGTTGCCTGTAATCTTTATGTCATCTAAGAAAACTGTAACCCCAGGAATTCCTTGTAATATATTTTCAATTTCTCTTTGCCAAATGGCTGGAGCAGATGAAATACCAAACAACAATCTATTACATTGATAAAGACCTTTGTGTGTATTTAAAGTAAGTAAATGTCTATAGTCTGGATGTACCTCCATTTGTAAGTAAGCTTGACGTAAGTCAATTTTTGAAAAACTTTCACCTCCTGCCATTGCCGAAAAAAGTTCATCAATGGTGGGTAATGGGTGGTCATCTATAATTAAGCAAGGATTTACTGTAACTTTGAAATCTCCGCACAAACGAACTTCATTATTTTTTTTTTAAATTGGCACAACTGGAGTAGCCCATTCTGAAGTATTTACTTTTTCTAGAATGCCTTCTTTTACTAAATTATTGATTTCCTTCTTTTGTGGGTGAAAATATTTGTACCAATGGTCTATGGTCAGTATAAAGCGTAAATTTATTTAAATATAAATACTGATAAAACTTTTTAATTGCAAAAATTATTGCATATGCCTCTTTGTCAATCTGGGAGTATTTTCTTTGAGTGAGTGTAAGGGTTTGGGATGCATATTGAATTACTCTTTCTCTCGAATTCTATTGTGACTGTAGCCACTGTATATTGTAGAATTAAGGTTTGTAGTATAATAACAGGCCAAATTATGAAAATACTTTTATTTCCCAAAACGTGAAATATTAGTACATGACATGTGTTAGATTGCTTGTCATCCCCCTAACGTTACTATGGATAATCTATAATAATATAACACCTCTCTTAGGGGAAACCACTCCTAAAGTACATGTTCCTCGTTATCCAGATCCACCAACTACTCCAAAAGTGTATACGCAAATTATGCAACAGGAACCAGTTGTTATTCCAGACAACAATCCTTGTCCTCCGCAGCCTCCTAATTTAGATTCAGAGAGAGAAACTAACCTATATGTAAGTGGTTTTCCAAACCCAGCTCCTTCAGTTAGTGGAGAAAGTGCAAAATCAAGAAGACCGCAAAGGAACTTGAAACAACCCCACTACCTAAAGGATTATGTTTTACCAAATCGGAAAAAATAATGTTTTATGTTGTAATTCATCTTGATTTTTTTTTGTTCCTTTGTGTTTGCAGCAGTTTTGTTTTTCTCTAAGGAATATAAGCGTCCATCTGCGATTGAAGTAATCTCAATAGCTTGAGATAAGTTTCTGTATATCTCAGAAACTTTGAAAGGGATTGATCTTTCCTCTGATATCCATATTTTATCCATAAATAGATCGATGTCTTGAAGAGAATCTTTATTATCCTTGGAAATATTGGCAATCTCACCTTCAACGAATTTATTTTCATCTTCATTTTCATCTTCTTTTTTAACTTCTTTAAGAGAGGTAACCCCACTAATGGAAGGTTTTTCATCCTCATCACTAGTGGGATCATTCTCTCCTAGATCAGATTCATTCTGATCATCTTCATCTTGAATTAGCTGATCTTTCTTGCTATTATCTGTTACCGGAAGACTAATTCTTGGAGTTTTTCTCGAAACTGAATTTGACTGTACATTAGAGACAGAAGAGCCGGAGACGGAAGTCTCGAGCTTCTTATCTTTACCTTCACTCTTTTCATCTCTAGCCTTTCTTGTAACGGCTGACCAACTAGTAGCACCAATTGTATTTCGTAAAGTAGATAAATAACTCTCATCAATTTCAACGCTCATACGCCATTGAGTTTTCATAAGCGTAAAAATTATTATTTTCTTTCCATCTCGCATTCCAATTTCTTTTCTAACCAACCTTTCTTCCCGCAATCTAACACATGTCATGTACTAATATTTCACGTTTTGGGAAATAAAAGTATTTTCATAATTTGGCCTGTTATTATACTACAAACCTTAATTCTACAATACACAGTGGCTACAGTCACAACAGAATTGGCGACGTTGATGAAATTTCCATACCTAAAGCAATATCCATGGCCTGTTGGAAAGTCAAATCCCTTACCTCCAACAACCTACTTTGTATTCTTTCAGCACGTAACCCGAAAACAAATTGGTTTCGCAGAGCTTTGTTCAAATAATCACCAAACTTACAGTTTATAGCCATAGTTTGCAGCGCCGTAATGAATTCAGTAACGGTTTCTCCATCTTGTTGCTTTCGTTGTAAAAAACGAAAAATTTCAGCAATCTCCAGTGGTTGGGGGTTGAAATGTACCTTCATCAAATCCACTATTTCTTTGTATGATTTATCTTCTGGTTCCTTAGGGTGGACTTTGCTGCATAATAAATCGTAAGTTTTTGCACCCATGTAGTGTAATAGGTAGGACTTTTTACGGTCCTCTGAAATAGCAAATACGCTAAAAGCACTTTCGAGCCTCTTCACCCATCTATCGAACTTCGTCGCTTCAGGATCGAATGTTTCTATTGAAAATATCGTTTGAACTGTATGTGTAACATTTGTAATGGCCGTATTGGCCCCTTTTTTTGAAGTTGTAGCCGCATCGTTCGGTCCCGTCATATTGCAGGTTTCTTTTTTTTAAAACATCCTCGTCGCCAATTCTATTGTGACTGTAGCCACTGTATATTGTAGAATTAAGGTTCATAGTATAATAACAGGCCAAATTATGAAAATACTTTCATTTCCCAAAACGTGAAATATTAGTACATGACATGTGTTAGATTGCTTGTCATCCCCCTAACGTTACTATGGATAATCTATAATAATATAACATATAATCTTATTTTGCATACCTTGTCTATAATACGAACCACTTTCTAAGCCTTTTGTTAATTAAAATCACAAAAACTATGAACAAAGTGCAAGTGTTTGAAATTGAGTTTTGTTTATGCATATACTGAGAATTTTTCTACAAAGATATAACCCACATTGTGGCTTAGGTTGTTGTAGATTTCTCTATTATAAGAAGTACGACGAATGTGGGTTAGAACTTTGTTGACAGATGTCGCTAAAAGGCCAGATGCGGCTTACAGCATTTTCGCTGAATGTCGTATTACTAGTAATAGACTGGTTTACATAAAAATCTCAATTGTAAACAAAATGGGGATTGCAGAACACGGTCCATTTATTATTGCAAAGTAATAAAGTACCTTAAGCTGAGGACATTATGTATCTTGACGAAATATTGAGAAGTGTGTATTTTTCACTTTCACTTCGTCACCCTGTAGGATGAAAACGGGAAGATTTACACAAAAATGTTATTAACTTTTCTTAATAATTAGTTATTTAGCTTTTCTATGGTATACCTATGTTTGATAGAGTGCCTAGGTCAAGTCAGATCCCTTTTTAAAAGTTTGATTTTCGGAGGTCAATGAATGTTTATCTCTGAAATTTAGCGCAGGTGGTACTATCCGCTTAACACGTTAACTGTCCTACGACCAATATATGAGTCGTAAATTTATTTACCTATAAGTCCTGCGAACCATATCTGAGTCGTATAAATGTATGTTTTGTTATAGCTGAATATTAAGAAGGACGTGACAGTAAATTATTGCTTTCTTTAAGAGGACTCTAAGGGAAAAAACTACATTTTGGTAAAAAAACATTTTATTCTATCAACAAATAACAGTAATATGGCATATCAAAACTGGGGTTACAAAATAAAGAAAATATTCTTATTAAAAGTGTATGCACAGGAAATAGAGAGAAAATCAATGATTTCTTGCGTAGCAAGAAATACAAAATGCTTGGTTACATGAACGGCAAGAAGTTGAGACTTTCTTAGTTTTTTACATGCTTTTTTTGATTTCAGAGTATTTCTCAACTTAGTATAACACCCATGACAGCGTTTTCTGTATATTTTGTCGTTACCTCTAGGTAGCTCTTCTAGCTTATGGACTTCCTCCTCTTGCTTTTTTTCCTCATGCTTTTCTTGCCTAAAAATATCTATGAGTTCCATATCTTGACTAATTTGAATGGTTGTTCCACCTACTGCACTAAATATAAATCTTGAAAACGAGAGTACGGTTGACGACCAGAAATTGGGACCACTCTTATTCATTTTATCTTCTGAAACTAGTTTCTTGCTCAGTTTCATCTTGAATATCACTATCATTCGTTTTTTCATTAGAACTTGAATCTTTATTTTCGTAATTCGGGTCTGCCACACTGTCGTCTGAATCAAAATCACTGGTGGAACTTATTTCAGATAGATTTTCTGCGATATCTTCTAACTCTCTTTGGATTAGTTTACGTTTTATTCCGGACATGGCCGTGTTTTTAGTAGGAAACATTTTCAACTGAGTAACACAACACACCTGTTTGCACCCTTGCGAAAGACTACCAAACAATATTGGCGGGCTATAACACAGAACACGTGCTGATTGAGAAACGTTGCCAAATATTCAAGGTTTTATTTTACGACCCACATATAGGTCGTAGTACGTAGGTTGTACATCTAAATTATCACAGAGTTCTGCGAATCACATATGGGTCATACAAATTTAAGTGGGGACGTGTAACGGTTTGCGGAAAAATGCCATTAGGACAGTGAACGTGTTAAACCGATCATAAACACGCTGTTGTAGAATACAAAATACATTTTAAAAGGTTATATTATGTACATATTGCTCGTTCAGTTACATAACCGAATAAATTGCAGAAATATAACGCCTTCTCCGTTTAGCTATGTTAGTACAGTAGCAATTTATCAAATACTCTACTACAATTCTTTGTTGGTTAGGAATATTTTTACCGATACTACTTTAAATTCACTGCCTTGGGGGCAGTACCTTTTAAAGCTTCTTTTCTTTGAATGCAAGTGTTGGTAACCTGAATCGTAATTGTTATAATTTCTACTAAATTTGGCTCTCCATGCGGATTTCTTCATTCTGTTATTGTAAGTTCCAATTCGTTCAAAACATAACCGGGAGGTGTTCCATTAGACACGATATTTCTTGCAGTGTGTAAATCTTCATTAGTGACTTGGCTAGTACATGGTAATAAATTAATACCACCAAAATATTTAATCTCCATTAGTAGAATTAGGAAAATATAAAACGTCTTTTAGAGCCACCATATGTCGACTTCCTTTTAACAATATTGAGTTGACGAACTAAGAAAAGCATAGCTAGACCATATCATTGATATTCCTATAAATAATATGGAGGATCTGCCTGTCCTTTTATTTAAAGTCCATTATTTTGTTATTGCTTGTATTCTAAAGATATCACTTGAGCATAGTGAATTGTAGATATTCAATCAAATGTTCTTGGTAGTTTATAAAAACCTGTTTACTACCATATTTGGATTTTTTACATGATTTCCTTTCCTGAATTTTCACCATTTCTTTGCTTGAACTTTTAGAGGGTATAATAAATAAAAGTGTCGTTCATTTTATATTTTTAACTGTTGCAGCTTAACTGCGAGAGTATATTTTTCTGGTAATATCTTTTAGAGCTTCTTTAATCTCACATTTCTTTGTTTTTATTTTATATTTTCGTATCATATTTACAGCTGCAAAAGTGCAAGATATAATATTATAGCGTTTACCATTGGCATGCACTGAACCTGTGCGATCTCGGTTCATTAAAAAAATGCACAAAGTGCAAAGTCAATGGAACAACCACATGCACCGACTAGAAATGTCATGTGTCAATACTGTCAGTCATATTTTTCTTTCATCTTCAACTTTTTTGGTTGTGTAAATTTGCACCACAAATAATGGAAGAAATAACTTTCAAGATTAATGAGGAGCTATTTACCTTAAATATACCCAATTAACGATGAAGAGACCATTTTAAATTTACAAGGTAAGTTTTCTTTGTCGTAATTTTCTGTATATCTAGATATTTTCATTATAAGAACGATGATTTTGCAAGCCAATATATTTTCAGTTCTATAAATAATGGTTTTATTTCAATTGCTGAACCATTAATTTCAATTTCAAGAATGGAAGATGGAAGGCTAGTGCTAGTTTTTTGTTTTCAGAAATACATATTTATAATATATAATTTATTTACATAGAAATTTTAATATATTCTAATATACATAAACCGGAACAGCCAAATGACGAAAATTAACCGAAAAAGCTGGTAAGTACTTACTGAGAGATGTTCCAGAATTAAAAATATATTTTCCTGAAGTTTTTTGAAATTAAAGTTAAGGTTTGTCCTTTCCCTTTTGTGTTAATGTAGGCCCTCTCCGGCCATGTTATGTCAAGTATCTTCTGCACTCCCAGCCTTCTTTTTCGTTTAATTGGTCGATGCAAGTTTCTTCTTCCGTTTCCTTAAGAGCTTTTATGTCCTCCTCCATACTCCTCGGGTCCACTTGTGTCCCAATTGTTCTTGTGTCATTTTTTGGCTGGCTTTTTTTGTTAGGTGTCCTGTTGCTATTTGTTGTTCAAAGCTTTCCATTTTTACTTGTATTCTTTCCATTTTTTCTTTAGGTCTCTTACTCCATTCTTTATTTCCACTAGTGTTTGTGTTACTAATTGCTGTATCATATAGATTTTTGCCACCTTTTGTATTGCTTCCATTTGCTTTTGGATTATTTCAAATTCCAGTATTTCCTTTTCTTCCGGGCTTCTTATTCTTTTTTGTCCATCGTCTGGTGTTTGTTCCTCACTCATATTGTGATTTAGAGAAGATATCCGTCTTCCCTCTGGCGATCGGTCAATAGACAATCTCCTTCTATGGTTTTCGACCAGTTTCTGTTCGAACCTTTTCCTTTCTTCCTCTTCCTTATCTATATTTATTACATCCATGCTGTTTGCTGCACTGAAATGTGCATTGTCGTCCAGAGCCGCAGATTGCGCCTTGTTTTCTTTAGCACTATCTTGTGCCTTGTCCAATTTTGTTAAGTTTTTTGTGTTTCCATGCTAAATCCCACGAATAGCTAGGAAAGTTCTGTCCGCTCCTACAGAGCCCCGCATGTAGGAGTAAGGCGTTCCTTCAGCTTTCACCTTCGGCTACCCCGCACACACTCGCCATAGCGCCGGGGGGCTGCTCGCGACCCTCTTCGGGGGGTTTAGATTCCATTTTGGTTTTTCTGTCGGGTTTTTTCCTTCCCTTAGTCAACTTGGTCCCCGTTTTATGGCGCCGGGAAATCGCCATTCGCCCTCCCTGTTCAGGATCGGACTTGCCGGTTTGCTTTTGTTAGCTGGGCTGATGTTCTTGAACTGGTATTTATTGGTGTCACCTAGTCGACATCAGTGACCCCACCAGTGCCCCACCGACCATTTTGAGCTGTTTGTCGGCTTCACTATTCATTCTTGTCCCTGTGGGCCCGAGAACAGGTAGCTACTGAACCACTCCACCAACGGCAAGGTCCTAGGAGTGGAACCTAACCTAACCTTTTTTTGTTGGAGGGAAAATCCTCATGGACTCCAGGTGCTTGGGTCAGTCGCGCCTGGGAGTGTGGGACTCCGGCTGGTTTTCTGTGCAAGGCCAGCCTACCCTAACTAAAACCCCTCCTTTTCGCCCCCAGCATCCGGGCATCGTCTTTGGAGAAATTCTTCTGGGTGCTGGTTTGTCTGCATTTTTACGTTTACTTGGCTAGTGGCCTCATGGCCTTATAAATAGGGCTTGTCTTTCCCGCTCCTCTTCCTCTTTTGTTTTCAGGATGTCTTTTGCTATCTTTCTGAACGCCTCATATGCAACAGCATCTTTTAGTATTGCTTCCCCCAGTTCGTCTTCTCTTGGGACTGAGCCCATCGTGGCCCATGCTCTGTCCCTTTTCTCTTTCCATCGGTTGCAAATGAAGATTGTGTGCGCTGGCGTATCTGCTTTTTCGCAATACATGCAGGTGTCCGTGTTTGTCCTCCCACCTCCGTTTTCTCTGGAGCAATTTCGAGCTTGTATTCCCTCATCCACATTGTTACTCGCCGCAGGGCTGTTTGCTTTTTGTTCTAGCTCTATCCGGTCCCCCACTCTTACCAGTACCACAAGGTCATCTGCAAATTCTATAGTTCTAGTACCCTCTCCTAAGTATAGTTTTAACACTCCGTCGTAGAGTATGTTCCAAAGGGTTGGTCCTAAAACAGATCCCTGTGATACTCCGGCTGTGACCTTCATTATTTGTGTCGAGTGCCACCTCCCTCTCGTGCAGATAATTCTCAATCGTCCTTTGTAGATACGCCGACGTGTTCCTTCGCTTTAACTCTCTTTTGAGTATCTCATGAGGCCGCGTTAAAAGCATTTCTGACATCGAGGGTAATAAGGGCTAGCCATTTGCCTCCTCCTTCCGCTGCCTCTTTTTTTACCTCCTCCACAGCGTGAATTGTTGACCTACCTCGCCTGAATCCATATTGGTTTTCGGCCAGTCCTTCTCCCTGGTTTATCTCTGCCTCAAACCTGGACTTAAGCAGGCCTTCGTACACTTTACTCGCAGAGTTTAGCAGGCATATTAGTCTGTAGGACGTCATATGTCCTGCTGGTTTTCCGGGTTTCTGTATGAGTACCAATCGGGCTCTCTTCCAGTCCTTTGGAAATTCCTGCTTCCTCAGGAGGTGTTAAACATGCCAACTAGTATGTTTGGAGCTACTTTCCCTACAGCCTTTAGCGCTTCCATCGGTTTTCCATCTGGTCCCGGTGCTTTTTTGTGCTTCGCCCCACCTAACCTAACCTTTTTTTTATTGAGAATGCATTTACGCACACCCTGCTAGTTCTTCTGCAGGGTAGTGTGGGACTCATGACGTTTAATACCCACTAAACCCCTCATTTCTCACAGCAGAGCTAGACGTCGGAACCGTTCTCGCGAACATATCTTCGGCGTCTAGTGCGACTTTGGTGTTCATCTTCAATTTCAATTTATTTAGTAATACAATAATTAGTCTACATTTTTTCATTATATAATAGTACAGACTGTTAGGTGAGGAGCACGAAAACAAACTAAAAACCTAGGTGAAGTGCCTGTGTTGTCTTTTTGTTTATTTCCGGACCCGTTCTCAATTATGTATTAATTTATTTACTATTTATATTGGCAAAAATTCTATCTAGTATGAAAGATACATATTTTTTAGTAAGAAATATGATAAAAATAAGAAAAATAAATTAAATAATAATTATATACAAAAATAGACAATGTGGAGAGGAGATCAGCAAAAGAAAAGTAAATTTTGTTAAATAAACAAACAAGGACTTTGGTATCAGTTTTCCTGTTCTTGTACTTCATTTTGTGCCAATCGTTCTTCCTTTTCTTTTATCCTTAGGATTTTCGTTATACCTTCATATTGTCACGCTTAATGGTTAGGGGGTGGTAATTATTCTTTTTAATGTGATTAGGGGTCCTCGCTTGGCTTGAGAGGTAAAAATAGACAATCACCCACTTCCGCTAAGCGCGCTCTAGCCGATGTTAATCTCAAAAAGCTCAGATTAACTTCTTGGTTTAGAAGGAATCTGCGCCACTTAAGATAAACCTCGGGTGACTTAAATTACCGTATAAGGAACTAAACTAGTAATAATAGAAACACCATGTATAAAAAATTCACAAACACTTTATTAAATGTCCGTAATCAAAGGACTCAAAAGACAATCAAAAATCGATATAATAATAGTAATAATAAAATTTGGGGTCCTTACCTCGTCATGGAACAGTCACAATTTTTACTTTACTTTATTTTATCCCCAGAAATATTTATTAGTATTTTCTTTGTATAATTATATTTTTATGTTATATATATATATATATATATATATATATATATATATATATATATATATATATATATATATATATATATATATATATATATATATATTTTACAAACCCCAATTATTTTCCCTGTGATCGATTGCGACCACCTTTTTTTGCCGTCCCGCAAAACTCTGATGACCCCCTAAAAAAAACCGACTAGGTTCGATTTCGCAAGACTTCCAAAATCCTCGAGTCAGCACAAAGTTCATTAGTTTGTAACTTAATTGTTTTGAAACTATGAAATGCATTCTCTACGATTTAAAAGTATTTCGAAATCGAACTACTATTCAGAAATAATTCAACATACAGGATGTTAAATTATTTACTGAGTCGAATAAAAATAATGCCTCCCCTCCAAGAAAACCGGACCCCGGTTTTAAAAGTGACAAATATGTTGTCATACAAATGTGTAAAAAGGGTATATACAATACATACAAAACAAAATAAAAAAAAAACAAATTATTTAAAAATGAATAAGTAAATATATGTTATAGTGTACAGTGTCACGAAGCCGCCAAGAACATAAACCTTTGCTTCCCGTAGATACAAGTGTCAGTTTGCTTAATAGACATTTTATAGTTTATTCACATTTGCACTTTTATAACATATTGTTTTATTTTCATTTTAATTACATTCAGTCTAGAATCCGATTTTGTTCATTAAACACCTTTATTTTGTAACACAGTTTTTATTTTAAATAAATTATTTTTTAAAAACTACCTTACGGCATTTTTGAATTTAAGTGGCGCAGTCAGTAGGATAGGTCAAACGAGATTAGTGAATATAATTTTCGGTTCGTATTAACGATTCATTGACCTATTCGAACATATACCGTGTGTTAGGAAGTTCCAGTTGGGTGAACTGAGTAGCTCAACGAGAAGACATCAAAAGGACATTTGATACTTCGGGAATAGGAAGAAAGAACACTACAAGTGAATATTGTGGCATCTTTCGCTGGTTCTACACATGGAAGGAATATTAATTTTGCTGTAAGTACTTATGTCATATAGAGGTAAAACTAATCAATGTGCTTCAGATTGTTCTGAAAATTCAGATAATAGTAGCACAGATTCTGACTCAGACTCCCCAAAGTCTTTAATAAATTCTATAAATTCTATAAATATTGCTAAAATTTTAAAAGATAATCAAAAATTAAAAATGGCAGTACTAAAAAAGGAATATTTAGATATGATACCCGAATTTCTTTTATAATGCAGCTGATGTTAACGATTTTCAGAATGAATATCTGATGTCAAGTATCTTAGCAAAGATTAAAGGTGAAGCAGCTGTTAATATTTCATCTTGCACAATATCAAATTGGGCAGATTTAAAAGGTGCTCTATTAAATACTTATTCTGATAAAAGAGACATGTTTACGTTAAATATAGAGATGGTACAAACCAAACAAGGTAATGAATCGCCTTTTGATTTTTTTAATAAAATACAGCACTTATTACATCTTCAAATTTCTAATATAAAAGCTCATACTGATGGGCATGAAATAGTTACTTTATCAATTTATTGTCGTAATTTGGCTCTCAGAGTATTGTTACGTGGTTTAAAGGAACCACTGGGTTCACTTATGCGCACCAAAAATCCTACAGATCTAAATTCCGCGTTAAATATGTTAACAAATGACTTTCAAAACAATATTGAAGGTTTAAATACTTATAAAGGTAAATTTGTGCCTAGGAATAGTTTTCTTGAAAATAGAAACACAAATAAACAATTACAAATTACTAATTTTTCTCATAACTCTCGACCGCCTGTTAGACAAAATTATTTTTATAATCCATCACAACCTAATACTAGTAAAATAAATAATAATACTAATTTTGATAAAAGGACAAATATATTTAAGCCAAATCCAAATCAAACTTTTTCGAAACCTACTCCAATGAGTACGTCTACAACAAATACATTTAGGCCTAATCAAAATTATCAAAATCCAAATTATTTTAGACAAAGTCAAAATCAAAATTTTTTTGTTGAAGAATTACACACTATAGATGAGCAACCAATAGTTGAAATTCCTGAAGATACCGAAGACAATTTTTTAGAAAAAATTGCCTCGGAACAAAACAGAATAAAAAATTTTGAATTACTTAATTTAACAAACAATGAAAGCCAATTACCCTACATAATTTTCCCGGAATTTGATTTAAAGGTACTTATCGATACAGGATCTACCAGATCATTTTTATTACCTGAAACTGCTGACATGTATTTTAAAAAAATGATTAAATTCGAACCTTTTCAAATTTCGACCGCTCACGGTACTACACAGGAAAATTATTGTACGGCAATGCCTTCATCAGAAATTTTTGGATATAAGAAACCAATTTACCTAAAATATTCTATATTTAAATTTCATGATAAATTTCAATGTTTATTAGGGCTCGATAACCTAAAAAAGTTAAAGGCTAGTATTGATTTAAATAAAAATTTATTGGTTACTCCTAACAGTAAAATAAAAATTCATTACTACAAGGTTCCTCAGAGCATGAATTGTATAGTAGTGCCTCGGAGATCTGAACAAATAATAAAATAAATTTAAAAAACATAAAAAATGGAGAGGTTATGATACCTTATACGCGAGTTTCAGAATTAGAAATTCCACAATGTATAACTGTAGCAATTCGATCTCCCAATTTTAATAGTTTTAATGCCACAAAAGTAAAATTTGATATTTCTAAAGTTCGTACTGAACATATGAATTCAGAAGAACGGCAAACAATGTTAAAACTAATAAGAGAATATTCCGATATTTTTCATGTAGACGGTAATAAATTAACATTTACCAGTAAAATAAAACATGAGATAAAAACGACTGACGAGTTACCGGTGTACACTAGATCGTATAGGTACCCTGAGGTACATCGTAAGGAAGTTCAAAAACAGATTCAAAGTATGTTGGATCAAAATATTATAAGGCCTTCGACCTCACCATGGAGTTCAAGTATCTGGGTTGTAAGTAAAAAACCCGATGCCTCTGGACAACAAAAATGGCGGATAGTTGTCGA
The DNA here is from genome assembly GCA_927349885.1 of Psylliodes chrysocephalus. NCBI lineage: Eukaryota > Metazoa > Arthropoda > Insecta > Coleoptera > Chrysomelidae > Psylliodes > Psylliodes chrysocephalus. The sequence continues at coordinate 5,748,130 of OV651833.1, forward strand.
TTATAGGAAACTGAATGATAAAACTATAGGCGACAGATATCCCCTACCCAATATTACGACCCTGCTTGACAAGCTAGGACGATGTCAATATTTTTCAACGCTTGATTTAGCGTCGGGTTTTCACCAGATTCAAATTGCAGAAAAGGACATACCCAAAACTGCATTTAATACGGAAAATGGCCATTATGAGTTCTTGCGCATGCCCTTTGGACTCAGAAATGCGCCAGCGACTTTCCAAAGAATAATGGATAATATCCTACGTGGGATACAAAATGAATCCTGTTTAGTCTATCTAGACGATATTATAATTTTCAGTACTAGTTTGCAAGAACATATAACCCGCTTAAAAGAAGTATTTGATAGATTAAGAAATTCAAATTTTAAATTACAGTTGGATAAATGTGAATTCTTAAGAAAGGAGGTAACATATTTAGGCCACATTGTTACCCCTGAAGGTGTAAAACCAAATCCTGAAAAAATAATCGCTATTAAAAAATATCCGATTCCCAAAAATACAACCGAAATTAAAGGATTCTTAGGACTTTTGGGCTATTACAGAAAATTCATTCAAAATTTCTCAAAAATTACTTTACCGCTAACTAAACGTCTAAAGAAAGGAGCTGTAATTAATATCACAGATCCGGACTATGTAGAGTGTTTCGGACTTTGCAAAACACTTTTAATTAACGAACCTATCCTGCAATATCCTGATTGTTCGCAGCCGTTTATTCTGTCTACGGATGCAAGTAATTTTGCAATAGGGGCTGTTTTAAGCCAAGGAAAAATAGGCAGCGACTTACCAGTTGCTTATGCTAGCCGAACTTTAAATAAATCAGAGATTTCTTACTCCACTATTGAGAAAGAAATGCTCGCTATCGTATGGGCAGTAAAATACTTCCGGTGTTATCTTTTTGGAAAAAAGTTCCGGATATATACTGACGCAAAAGCTCTTCAGTGGTTGTTCTCTGTGAAGGAGCCCAACTCTAAACTTGTTAGGTGGCGTCTAAAACTTGCTGAATATGATTACGAAATAGTATATAAAAAGGGTACTCTTAATAAAAATTGCGACGCCTTATCTAGAATACAATTAAATTTAAATGAAACCGAAAATCAGCCAGGTACTTCAAAAGCTCTACTCGACTATATAGATGATTTTAATAAGGACCTTGAAAATAACGACAATTCGGAATCATTAATAGCCGAAGTCGGAAATTTCGAGAATTTAGAAAATGATCAATTAGATGATAACGCTACCGTACATTCTAACCTAGAAAACCCTATAATAGGCATCCCAATTGTAGATTGTCCTGTAAATTTTGGAAAAAATCAAATTATTATTTCCGAAGTAAATTTTTCTCCAGCTCAACCTACAATAATAAAACTTTTCGAAAATAAGCAAAGAATACTTGTTCAATTTTCCAAAAATGATTTTGAAAATTAAGTTATTAAATTTCTTAAAGAATTTGTTGTGCCAAAAGTAAAATATCACTTATATTTTGAAGACCCGCTCTACGAAAAATTTAGTGTTGTAGTTCAGACATTTTTTAAAAATTCCCTAATGAATATGATCAAATGTTCGAAAAAATTAATAGATATCGATCCAAGTGATATCAGTGATATTATTCAAAATTATCACGAGGGAAAAACTAATCATAGAGGATTAGATGAGACCGAAACTCGAATAAAAAACCTTTATTATTGGCCTAACCAAAGAAAATCAATACAAACATATATTAACAAATGTGAAATTTGTCAGTTAACCAAATATGAGAGAAATCCAATTAAACCTACTTTTAATATTACTCCAACCGCTGTAAAACCATTTCAAATTTTACACATGGACAGCATAACTTTAGAAGGATCAAAATTTTTAACAATTATAGATTATTTTTCTAAATATGGTCAATTGTACAAAATGAATTCTGCCGAAGGCTAGAAACTGTAAATAACTTAATAAAATTTTTCACCCATCACTGTATCCCGGATGAGATAATTTCGGACAATGGTACGGAACTAAAAAATTCATTGGTAAAAGAACTTTTGGAATTACATAAAATTAAAATTCACTTTGTTACGTCACAGCATCCAGAATCTAATGGAATAGCTGAAAGGTTTCACTCTTCTATAATAGAACATCTTCGATTATTAAATAATCAAGATGAATATAAAAATGAACCAATAGAGTAAAAGGTAAATTATGCAATTTTAGCTTATAATAATTCGGTTCATTCAGTTACAAAACTAAAACCGTTTGAAATTATAACGGGCCATTTAGGCAACGATTCCCCTTTTAATATTGAAATTGAGCAAAAATTATTAAACGATTATATTTCAAAACATAAAGAAAAAATTAAACTTATTTATTCAAACATAAACGAAAAAATTCAAAATATGAAAGAAAAAGTTATAGAAAAAGCTAACAAAAATCGAGAAGAATTATCTAAAGATATACCTACTAGAGTATTTGTTCGTAATAAACAAAAACAAGGCAAGACAAAAAATAAGTATCAATCCGAAAACATTAAAACAATAAATAAAAATAAAAAGACAGCCAAAATTATTCCTAGACACGGAAATACCGCTGAAGATATTCACCTATCTAATATTAAGAGACCTAGAAAAAAACTTATGCTTTTACTTCAGATTCCTCGCCATTGAACAAGGAATAGAAATCAAAAATATAACCCAAAATTTAGGATTACTCCCAATTAATTTAGGACCGGCAAAATCAACTTAAAATGCAATACTCTGTAAGTCTCGAAATTATTAACAATTTTAACACAACCATTCACGATATTCAGCAAAATGAAATAACTTAAAAATAAAATAAAAATATTATTGAATTTCAAGTGAATTTCGAAAAGATTTGCTTAATCAGCTACTAATAATATATAATTCATTATTAAATACTATACAGGATATTGAAAATCCAATGACATTCTTCAAATTAAGAACGTTACATCCCAGTATTATAAAATCCAAAGAATTATTCATAGAACTTACGAAAATTTCAAATCACTATAAACTACCATTTGAACTTACATATGAAAATATTTTAGATTTTGAATCATTAATTAAAGATAGTTGTAAAATAACGGAAAATAATATTTAATACTTCTTATCAATTCCTATCAATTTCGAAAAACAATTTGAACTATATTATTTATCACCCATACCCACAAAATACGAGTCAGAATTTGTAACAATAATTCCTAATACAAAATTTCTTTTAAAATCAAATGATAATTTTATAAAGCCTCTAAATGATATTTGTACGTCTGGTAAAATATATCATATTCCAAGTGTTTGGACAGTCTATTCCTATAATAATATAACCATTTTATCTTAAAACGCCGAAAAACTATTTGTAAAGGAAATACCAAAAATCAAAGCACTGAGGAAAATCCAGATGAAGCAAAAATGCGACTTCCGGAGTAAGCCAACTTCTAGCAGGGAGGTGTTATAGTGTACAGTGTCACGAAGCCGCCAAGAACATAAACCTTTGCTTCCCGTAGATACAAGTGTCAGTTTGCTTAATAGACATTTTATAGTTTATTCACATTTGCACTTTTATAACATATTGTTTTATTTTCATTTTAATTACATTCAGTCTAGAATCCGATTTTGTTCATTAAACACCTTTATTTTGTAACACAGTTTTTATTTTAAATAAATTATTTTTTAAAAACTACCTTACGGCATTTTTGAATTTAAGTTATATAAATTGTCTAATTGAATAAAAAAATAATTATAACTCGTTTATATATAAAAAAAAATATTCAAAAATTAAAAAAAAAATAAATTACCACTCAATTAAGTCTTTTTATTTTTTTACGCTCACTCACACACTTGTTTTTTATCAAAATCCATCTCTCAAATAATGTTCGACCGATTTGCACACTATTGGACACTGGCACATCTCAATTCTGTTTCGGAAAGTTCCCTCTCGGTACTGACAGATGAGATGAACAGAATTCTTCTTTTTTCTTATTGACTCGGCCTGAATCACTTAAGTATTTTATCTTTCCCGAAGACAGTAGTCCACAAATAATCTAATTTCCCATGAATGTCCTTGGAAATCAAATAAATGTGACATCCTAGGTCCTCTCGGCATACCCAATTGATTGTGTTTGGGCAAACATCTTTTTCTAATCAGTTGGGATGGAAGAAGTTTTAAGATGACTGCACAGACACTAAATACCGGTGATCTGTGGGTAGAAGAAGAATTAGATAAATAATATAAATTATAAATATGCATGCAAATTTGCCATGCTTTTATGGTAATATTTAGGGTGTAAAAACTAAAAATAGTTTCAATTTAAAAGGAAGAGTTAAATTCGGGATGGTTCTCGAGAAAAAGAAATTCCTTGGAGAAGGTTTTAGTGCTGTAACTGCTTTTCCATTGTGAATCTGGTTGTTGTTTTTTGAAAAGAAATTGGTGACTAACTGCTATCCAGGATCCAGGTACCTGAGTAATAGGACCAGGTTACTAGGTCAGAAGAGTCCTGCTTATGTGCCATTTGTTGTGCATAGTCCTTCAGTGAACTTTTGCTTCCTCTAGTGGCAAGTGGAGAGATGTCCTTTCCGGGGTGTGTGGTGATACAATCATGCGTACATGAAACAAAAACAAAAAGAGTAAGTATAATTTAAGATTTGGTTTATCTTGTTATTTATTATCTAGTTAACCTAGGGTTTGTAATAATTTTATAACAACCCAAAAAAAAATTCCTACATCTAAGTACAGCCCAAAAAATGTTTGCAATAAAAGTATCTTTATTGTACTTAGATAATAGATTATTCCCCCTTAACATGGACACAATATAAGTTCTGATACAAAAGTTTAATTTAAAAAGTGAATGTACAGTAATATGATTTAGTTTTGATAAAAGAGTTAAAAAATGATGTATTGGCAAGTGTTTTCGTACTACCTTTAGTTAGTACCCAATTGTTTTCATTTAAACAATTTTAGACTTTATGTTCAAAATATTTTTAAAGTTGTAGGTGGTTATTTTTATTTTCTAATGCTATATATTATTTATTTGAGGAATAATTGTGACAATATTTAACACTGAAGTTTCTTTCGTTTTTAATCATTTTTCTCATAACATTGTCCGGAGTTATTTCAATTTCGTCGGCCTCGTCTTCGTTTCTGATTTCTACATTTATGTGCTCTCTAATACTTGTCCATCTCGGGCATTTGAAAACGGTGTGCTCCGGCGTATCTTTCTCCGCAGTATCTGCATAGGTCGTCAGCAGTTTTCCTTATTTTGAGCGTGTATGTTTTAAACTAGCCGTGTCCACCGAGGAACTGGGTGAAGAAATAGTCCGTTCTTCTGTGTTTACAGGCCACCCATGGTCTTAAGTCTGGGATCAGTCTCTTGAGCCATTGAGCAGTGTTTGTGTTAGCTCTCCATATCTCCTGCCATCTTTCTATGAATCTCGTTTTATGTTCTTTTTAGTAGCTGGTAAGTGTCCCATCCCGCTCTCGAATAGCACTTTTCGTTCTCTGACTAGGATTTTGACTGGCGAAATACCCATAATTAACTGTACCGCCGCAGCCGATATCGTGCGGTATGCACTACAGACTCTAATTAGGGCCGTTATTTGTGTTTTTGTGAGCATGTCCTCATATCACTGTATGTCTGTGACCTTGTACCAGATCGGTGCGCCGTATAGATTGCACTATGCCATAAAGTAGCCTTCTTTTGAGATAACTAGGGCCTCCTAGGTTAGGCATGATCTTCGATATCTTTGTCAGTCTTCTGCCTTCGTGACTGCTGCCTTTATGTGTTCTCTATAGTATCCCTAGTTATCTAGATGTATTCCCAGGTACTTCAGAGTCTTTTTTGGGGTTATTTCCTTCCCCCGGATAGAGAGTTTGATGCTGTCTCTCATTTTTTGTGGGCCTTCCAGTATGATCACCTCCGTTTTTTCCGTTGCGAACACTAGATCCTGATCATCCAGCCTAGTTCTTATTTTTTCTAGGGCCTTGTTTCCTTTCTGCATGAGCCCTTCAGCACTATTTGATTCTATGTATATAGCTAGATTGTCCTCGAGTTTTATATTGAGTACGTCATCATATAAGATGTTCCACAGGGTCGGTCCTAGGACCGAACCCTATGGGACCCCTGTAGTCATCTTTTTTTTAGTTCTTTTCCCCACGAAATAGTTTTGTTACTGCGATTAGGTATTTCGGAACATTTTTTCTTTTCATGGCTGCTTCAATTATACCCTTTCAGGAAGCGCTGTTGAAGGCGTTTTTAAAGTCGAGTGCCACGAGGATCTTCCATCTGCTTCTGGAGCTTTTTTTGGCTTCATGTATCCATTTCTCCGCGTGTATCGTAGACTTGCCTTTTCTGAAACCGAATTGACGGTTTGAGAGTTTTTCTCCGCTTTCGAGGTCTTCCACAATTCGGTTCCTAATTAAGGTTTCGTAGACCTTTCCTATCTCATTAAATAGGCATATGGGCCTATACGAGGAGTTTTCCTCCGCTGGTTTGCCTGTCTTCAGAATGAGCGATACCCTGGCTTCTTTCCAATTCGAAGGGATTTTCGCCTCCGGGGGGGTGCCATCTGGTTTTCCGTTTTTTCATTCTCAACATTGCTTCTTGAATTTCTTTATGTGTAAATAAGGGGATATTTTTGTCTTCCTTTGACAATGTCGTCTACGTGTCCTCTCTGTCCTGGAAGAGGTGATTGATTATTTCGGTCTTCCTTTTGTCAGGTTATATGGCATCACACTTAGTTCTTTAGCGACAATTTGATATCCTTGGCCCGATATGTGACATTCTAGATCATCGCAGATTTTCCCATTTTTTCTTTTTTGACGTCAAGATTGCTTTTTTGAGTTCTTTTCTCTGGGTCTTAAGAGAGTTCCTTAACTGCGTTTTTTCTTCGTTTTCTGCTTTGTGTTTTGTTATACGTCTTCTGGTTTCAAGACATATCTTCCTTTTCTCTTCAATTTCAATACTCCACCAGTACGGCATTGGTCTGCTGTTTGTTGTGTACGTGGTCGATTCTTTGACTATTTTTTCTAAGTTGCGCGTAAGGGTTTCCCATTTTACGTTGTCCCCCGATTTTTCTCATTTTACAGCTTTGTTTTGAGTTTAGGATTTTCTTGAGGCCTGTGTTCGGACGGTCGACTTTTATTTCCACTGAAAATGTTATTGGCCTGTGGTGAGAGGCTATTTCGTCATCCAGGGTCGTCCAATGTTTTATTTTTTGATAGATTTTTGAGGTGGCGCACGTTACATCTCATGCATTTCATAGTGCCGGTCTGATCTCCCTCAACGTTGCATGTTTGACATACTATTTTATTTTCGATTGGGCAATCCCTGGCGATATGCCCCTTTTCCCCGCAGCGCCTACAGTCGCCAAATCGGGCCTCTTCTTTGTAGTCATCGGGAGATATTTATCTTCTCCTCTACTATGCAGCTGATCCATCCTACTTTTATTTTGCCCATTTTTGACATTTTTTCGCCACTTCATGATCTACTTCTACCGTGGCGTTTTGCGTATCTCTCCACGCGGGTCCTAGCGATATTATGGGTATCTCTTCTGGTTTTTCTCCAGTTTGAGATGTTATCGTCTCTTGGAGGCATTCCTTATTCGTAAGGTCATCCAGGATCCTGATATGTAAGATTTTTGTTCGGTTTACTCCCTTGGCTATAATGTCCGTCTTGGTCATTGTCTGTGTTATCGACTCATTCATTTTTGTCGCAGCCTCTCTTCCTCCCTCGACTGAGAGAACTAGGTTTCCGTCCTTGTTTTTAGTGGCCCTGTTCACCTCCAGTTGGTTATTGGACTTTTTGATACCTTCCTTGACTTCTCTAAGCAGGTCCGCGTATGTTCTATCGCCTGCCTTTAATATGACCACTCCGTTTTCCCCTAGTTCTTTTTTCCCTATTTTCCGTCTTCTTCAGTTCTGTAGAGATTAACTTTTATTTCTGTATCTCTTAGGCAGTAATCCAATATTTTCCAGGTTTTCTCGGTGTCCATGTGTTCGGGCACGGCTATGGCTAGATTTTTGTTTCGTCCTTATTTATTTTGCGTACCACCAAGGTTTGGGCGCAGTCCAAAAAGGCCTTTGGTCCGTTTTTTTCATCTTTTTTAGTTCCCGCGGTTACCTTATAGACGTATCTTATTCTTGTTTTGGTCTCTTTACCGTCCGGTATTCAAGTGCTGACAACTATAACTTCTACTTTGCACGTTTCGTCACTTGTTCCTGATAACTCCCCGAGTTCGGGAAATCTGTCTGAATTTTCTGGGTAAACCCTTTTCCATTTTGTGGTCCTCCGTATAGATGGCGAGGTCTCCCCCCGATCCTAGGGGGTTCCCGCTGATGACCCTTGTATTTTGGAAGGCTTGCTCTGCTAGGGTCTGGAACAATTTCTCTTCGTATGGTTTTGTGATTTCCTCTCTTATTTCCTGTACCGTCCTAGCCTCCTCCATAGCCTTTAATTCATTTAGAAACTCTTCGTTTATCTCCACCTGTATCCCTATTTCACGTGTTTCTACTTCTGCTTTATATGCTTGTGGGTCCGTCTGCGTACTCATCTTTGTTGCGTGTTCCTTCCAGTCAGTTTGGACGTCGACGTCGTATGGTGCCTTTGGCACTGATTCCATCCTATTTTTATCCAACCATGTTTTTACTGATATTCTGTTAAAGATGTTCGAGTTTTTTTTTTTTTTCAATTTCTTAGCTAGCTCCTTAATCTTTTTTTGAGTATTGGGGATTTCGCTCATCAAAATCTCCAAGTCTTTTACGAGTTTTTAATTCATTTCTATCGCCTCTATTATGGTGAAGGTTTCTGGGCTCTCCTTTTTGTTATAAATTCTTCCGATGGTGTTTCCATACATTGCAATATTCCATTGTCACGTTGGGCTCCAATTTGCAATATTGATTGTTACTTTTTTGATAAATGTTAATTTCAAAACACTTATAGAGATTTTACTATCTCAGTGAAATTTAATATCAAACGTTACTTAACTTTAAAAATTAAAAAAAATAAATAAGCACATCCTTTTCTCTGTCGTGAATTCGGCTTTTCAAATAGACAATTTCAAGGGTAGTTATCTTTCTAGGAAATGTTGGGCACCAATAATTCTCTTTTTTATTTTTAAAAGCTAGTGAGAATTATAATTTCTAGCTTTATCAATAAAAAGAAGTTAATAAAAATTATACAGAATTTAGTGAATGAAAGAGAATTTTTTGTGACCTTTAAAAAATAATATTCAACATATATACTTATAAAAATTAATGATTTTATTTAAAAAAAGAAACCTTTTCGAAAACAAATTATTCACAGTTATCAAATTGTGATTCGTACATAAATAATTCTAGTCACTAGTAATTACCACATTTTACTTTGTTAGCTAACCACTTCTAGATAGCCATAGGTAGTTGAGATTTCTGTCCCTCGGAAACCAATGCCTTTGTCGGTTAATCTTTCTTCTTATGAAGCTTCGAATTGTAGCTGTCGCTTTTCCAATCAACTAACTTTTCACAAGAGATTTCTGCTCCTCGAGAACCAACGTTCAGATTACAGCGGTTGAATTATGGCTTTATGACGTTATGGCTTATATCGTTATGGCTTATGGCTGATTCCATTCGTTTGCTAGACAAAAATAGATTTTGTTTTTCACGTGGTTCTGTACGATATATAAATTTGAAACATCTACTTTTTAAAAAAAAAATGAACCAATCAGATAATAAAAACTAGTGACTATACATATTGTGCCGTTCTAGCAACCAGAATGAATCATAAAAATATATTTAACTTTACTATTAAAAAACTAATAATTAACAAAAGGTTTGAATAATATTTCTACTGAAATATTTAATAAAGACATTATATACTTTTTATGCTTACCACTTTAACAGCCAATGCACCACCGATATGATCAAAAGGTAATAATAAAATGAAATTTACAAATCTAATTTGAGATCGTTTGGTTAGTGGTACTCCCACTTCAAGAAATTTCCCATTCTTTAGAATATTGTGTGTTGGCGATAATTAAATTATACCGGATGGCACACATTTAAAATAACATTTTATAATTAGACTTTTAAAATGTTACAACATTCTCTCTTTTTGTTTGATTCGATAACCGAATTACATCTCTGCAGGTTTCCGAATAGATTTAGCCGGCTGTGTGGTGCTGGTTTTTCGTTTATCTTACTCATTTGTGTAGTGAGGAGACCTCGCGGCCTTGGCTCAGATGCTCCTTCTTCCATGCTTAACCTAACATAACTTTTTTTTTAGATGAGGAACCTCATGGCTTTCCCAGCGCTTAGTTGGTCTATCGCGACTGGGAGTGTGGGACTCAGGATCTCTAGCTCTTGCTAGAGTAGTGCAAACCCTGCCTACCGCACCAAACCTCACCCCTTTACCTGACCACTCGGCACATCTTTCGACTTTCATTCGAGTTGTCAGGTTGTCCTTTTTTTTCTCTTTTATCTTGCCTGTTCCTGTCTCTCGTCTGTTTCCTTAGTCCTCATTATTTTTGTAATCATTTCATGTACTACCTTTCATAAGATTTCATCTGCTGTAATGATTCTTAGGGTATTCTCTGGACTTAGCACTTCCCCGATTTGTATATTTGTTTGTTGCCGATATCTCTCCCACCGATTGTATGTTCTGCCGTATCAATTTCGCCACAATACAGTCTTCTTCTTCCGACTTTCCTATTCTTTTGGTGTAGGTCTTGTATGACCCATGCCCTGTAAGGACATGGCTGAGGAAATAGTATATCTCTCTGTGTGGACAGTTATACCATCTCCTGATGTCCAGGATTAGAATCTTCGTCCACTGTCCATCTGTTTCGTTGGATTGCCATTCCTCCTGCCATTTTACTAGACTTATTTTCCTTTCAGCCCGTCTGTTTATTTCTAGGTGTCCGTTCTCCCTATTGTATTGTCTTCTTCTTTCGTCTACCTGTATGTGTATGGGTATGACTCCAAACACCACTTGGAGTGCTCTCAGGGATACCGTTTGATATGCGCTAGCTATTCTGAGAGCTGCCTTTCTCTGTACTCTCTCTATCTTTTGTCTATATGCCTTCACCCTAAGTGCCTCACTCCAGATCGGTGCCCCGTAAAGGAGTATCAAGTGGGCTACGTTACTAAGCAGCTCCCTTTTTTGCTTGTCGGTCCTCCAATGTTTGGCATTAACTTGCTAAGTGTTCTTATTTTACTTTTTGCCTTCCTCGAAACATTTTCTATGTGTTTTCCATATGTCCCCAAGTCATCGAGCGTGATGCCGAGGTACTTGACTTCTGTTTTGGGTTTGATAGTCGCCTCCCCCAATTTAAACCTCGTTTCCAACCTCTTCTCCCTATATCCGTGTCCCCAGATGACTAACGCCTCCGTTTTCTCTGGGGCTAGTTTCAGTTCATTTTGCCTCATCCATTCGTCTATTCTCCATAATGCCTAGTTTGTCTTATGTTCCAGTTCCTCTTTATCCCTTGCTCTGACAATGATGGCTAGATCGTCTGCAAATCCGATGGCTCTCACTCCTTCCGGTTATTCGAGTCTCAAAACCCCGTCGTACAATATCAGCCACAGAGTCGGTCCTAGCACCGACCCCTGTGGTACTCCTGCAGGATCCAATTTTCGTAAGTTGTTGCAGTACTTCAAACTCATTTTCCAGATGTTCTAATTCTGGATACCTTTCCTTATAGAGCCTCTGGATACCTTGATCCATGTTTGTGTCCTCTGATTCGACAATAACAGTTTTCACCTCTTCATTTGTGTTTAGAGGATTTTCCACTACAATATCGGTGTTTTTGAATATCTTAGCGTCCCATGTTTTGTCCTGAACCGTGTTCCACTTTTCAAGATTGTCTATTCCCTCTATGGTACTTATAGAGTCACATTCTATAAGGTTCCATGGTGTTTGGGTTTCTACTTCAGCAGTTTTCCTCTTTTCTGTTTGTACATCCACATCAAAGGAAAGTTTTTCAATTTGTTCGTAGCTATTGTCTTCCAACCATTTCTTTATTGACTGCTGGTTCAGCACTTCCTTTTGCCTGCTGAGTCTCGCCACCACTTCTTTTATTCCCTTATGCGTATTTGGGACGTCTGCAATTAGTTTTTCCAGTTCTGTACAATGTTTATTTATCATTCCTAAAGTTTCAATTACAGTAAAGGCCATTGGACTTTCTATACTTTTTTAGGGTTCGTCTGTAATATCAATTGTCTCCGTAGACGTATCTCCGATCTTTCTTTTCTTATTGGCTTCTGCTTGGCCGCTAAAAGAGTTGCATCTTGGGGATCTGTTTCTTCCGTTTTGCCTACTATGTTTCGGCATTGCATGTTCCTCCTTTTTGTCTGTTGTTTCAGTAAGTGTAATCGCGCTAGCCTGGTCCTCCACTGTCGCGATTGTTTGATTTGCGCTATTGGTATTCATGTATGGTCCCACGAGTAGTTAGGGAAAAGCTGTCGACTCCTGCAGAGCCCCGCATGCAGAAGTAAGGCTTCTTATTCCGGGGTTTCGCCAGTTGCCCTGGAGGCATCGTTTATGGCCGCGTCCGTGCGGCCACGCATCCCTCGGCACGATTGCTTCCACCTTGGATTTCGGCTTTTTTTACGGCTGGTCTGATCCATCCTGGTTTTCTGTCAGAGTTTTCTTTCCCTTAGCCGATGGGTCCCCGTTTTATGGCGCTGTGAACTCGCCATTCGCCCTCCCATTTTAGGGTCGGACTTGCCGGTTTGCTTTTGTTAGCTGGGCTGATGTTCTTGAACTGGTACTTATTGGTGTCACCTAGTCGGCATCAGTGACCCCACCAGTGCTCCACCGACCATTTAGAGCTGTTTGTCGGCTTCACTACCCATTCCCGTCCCGTAGGGCTCGAGAACAGGGAGCTACTGAACCACTCCACCAACGGTAAGGTCTTACAGCTCCTAGGAGTGGAACCTAACCTAACCGGAGACCGACCTACTAGAGTTCAGTGAGGGTATTCATCAGTACTTTTAAGTCGTCAAGAACTTAACGGGGGTCAAGCCTAGACAAGACCTAAAATATATCGTTTTTTACCCTTCGGGTGAGAAACGTTGTTTATTTTAGGGTCTGTGACGTCGGCTTGGCCCTTATGAGAAGTGTTTGGTTTTTGGCGACGCAGGATAGCGTACTGTGATAATTTATTTATACCATTAAATGTTTAAATCCTAATAATTTTATTAAAATTTTTAATAAACACTAACCTGATAAACATTGAAAAACAGAACTACTCATTTGACTAAGGTAACATATTTGCTAACTAAATAGGAACAAACATGTTTTCAGTCAAAATTTCTCTGCTGCCTCTATCCGAGGATGATTTGATATCTTTATATAAAACTTAAAGAAGTTATCTGTTCCTCTCCAGTTTCCACTGTGCAAAACAAAATCTATGGGAGGATGCGACTGCTGATCTTATGCTTTCTGGGGATGAACCAATATCGGCCGCAATAAAGGCTGTCTTTATAGAACCAGAATTAACTGACCTGGAAGCTGGACTCACCTGACCTCTCGTAGTTATTTATTTATTTATTTATTTATTTATTAAATACACTATTCTACAAGTAATACCCAATTACAGAATAGGAAAATATGACAAAAATATTTAGACGAAACGTACAAAAATGAAAAATATTACAAGAAATAAAGTACAATGATGGTTATCCTAAATAATGCCTTTTGATATCCTGAATACTAATGTGGAATATATCCAATTCCTGACTTATCTGATTGTAATTATTACACATATTATACAACGGTGAGTTCATTAAAATATTAGTACGAGGTGTTGGTAAGTAAAATGAGTCAGTATATCTTGAGGCTAGACGTGAAACTTTTAAATTAAGCATGTGTAATAGACATTCGCAGTTTATTTGATTGCTTATGACCTTATGCAGCATAATTACAGAAAAATATTTTCGCCTTATATCGAGACTTGAAAATCCATGTTTATTTAATAAGGCGTCGTGTGGGGTGCCAATGGGTGGATAAACTAGATCATGTCTAAAACTTAAGTATTTTAGAAATCGTCTCTGAATTCCTTCCAAACGACCAATGTGTACTTGATACAATGGACTCCATATAAGTGACGCGTATTCAAGCTTTGATCGAACAAAAGCATAATACAGACATTTTATGGTATCTACTTTCTTAAAATCACGACTGTTTCTGATTATGAATCCATATGTACGATTAGATGAGGATGCAATACTATCGACATGGTCAGTAAAAGAAAGTGCTGAATCAAATAGGACTCCTAAATCGGCGAAGTTTTTTGGTCTGTTTAAGGGAGTTTCATCAACAATATACTGATAAAAAGTTGGATCTGACTTTAAGGAGTACGACATTACATTACACTTGGCTGGGTTTAATTTTAAATTATTTCTATGGCACCATTCATTAACTCGTTTTAGATTTTCAGAAAGTCGCTCGCAGTCAGCAATACTATTTATGGAAGCATAAATTTTAAGGTCATCAGCATACAGTAGATAATTAACATTAATTACACTACCAATGTCATTTATAAAAATATTAAATAAGAGTGGGCCAAGATTCGACCCTTGAGGGACACCCGATGTGGCAAGGTACTTAACAGACTTGAACCCATTGAGCTGAACGTATTGTGAACGGTTACACAAATATGATTTTAGTAAGTCAATAAGACTATCCGAGAGTCCAAGAGCAGACAGTTTTTTTACTAAAATTCCATGGTCAAGTCTGTCAAATGCTTTAGTCATATCTGTATAAATAACATCAGTCTGAATACGTTTATCGATATTTTCTGCTATATGCTGAGTAATGACTGAGAGATTCGTTACTGTTGATCGACCTTTTACAAATCCATGTTGTTGAGTGGATAACGCATTCCTTATATGTTGATAAATACTGCGTTCCAGTAATATTTCTAATACTTTACAAAAATTGCAAATAATAGAAATAGGTCGGTAGTTCTTAATGTCAGTTCGATTTCCATTTTTAAAAATCGGACATACTTTAGAGCTCTTCCACATGGACGGAATAGTACTAGAACGGATGCAAATATTGATCAGGATTGTCAGAGGATAAGCGAGTACTTGGGCACAATCTTTCAAAATGAATGCAGGAATATGGTCGGGTCCCGTAGTAGGCTTAGGTTTTATAGATTTTAATGTGTCAAGTACCTGGCTTTCGTCAAAACTGTCAATATTTAAACAAGTTGATTGAAGTTCATTCACATCAACATGAGAAACTTTAGAATGAACGTAGGACTTGCTAAAAAGATCAGCAAAACTATTTAGTATGTCAGCAGGATTATCCAGTGTATTATTTTCATAGGTCATGTTATTAGCAACTTTACTAGAACTTTTTCTACTGTTGACGTAGGCCCAAAACTTGTTAGAGTTAATAGATATATCATTCTCTGCTTTTAACAGATAATTTTCATGTGCCGTTTTAATTGCAATTTTAACTTCAGCTCTTATGCGCTTAAATTTTTCGAAAGCCCTGATATCATTGTCTTTTTTATATTGACGCCAAAATTTTGATTTTTCTCTTATTTTTTTAATGATACTGGGATTAAACCAAGGAGGATATGTTTTTTTATTATGCGCTGAATAATTGGGTACGCAACGATCTAACACATTATACAACTTTCCATAAAAATATGTACATGCATCATCGGCACTATAAAAGCTTTCTAAAAAAGTCCAGTCACTATTTGATATCATATTATACATAAGTGGAAAATTTGCCTTACGAAAATTATAACAATTTGTATAAGAAGATTCTAGGTTATTTTTGTTGTCAAGTTTTTCCATTAATTCACAACTGATATCTAAAGCTGGATGATGGTTATCTTCGGTTACTAAGGGATCTAAGGATTTCTCAACAATACAGCGGCCGTTGTAAAATACCAAATCTAAAAGTTTATTAAATTTATTGAAAACAAAATTATTTTGTGTTAGATCTGTGACATCAACGAAATTATTTAAAACTGTTAGCTTATAGCTAGTTTGTGGGATAGAAAGAGATAAAACGTAATCGGCGATATTAAAATCACCAAGGATTAGAATTTTACCACCATACAAAAAGTTCAATGATTCCAGTGACTCAAAAAGGCTTTCGAATTCATCTCGAGGCGTTTTTGGTGGTATATATAAATTGCACAAATATATATGCGTAAACTTAAATTTAATTTTTATCAAAAGGCAGTCTACAAAGTTGAAAACGGGGAAAGAATATTCCTGAAGATTTATCATGGTAGAGACGTATTCTTCATGGATCGCAATCAGCACTCCACCACCCCTTGTTTTATCGCTTACTGAAAAATTTCTGACAGATCTAAAAACATTAAATTCTGTACTAAATAATTCCGAGTTGATTATTGACGAATCCAGCCAAGTTTCAGTTAAGGCAAAAATTTTACAATTACTTTGAACAACAGAGTTAAAAACTTCTGTTGTTTTTGTTCTAAGGCCGCGAGTATTCTGATAAAGGATTGATAGTTGGTTTTCATTATCGTTAGAATCTGACTTGATCTGAAATGAGTTTACCGGGGTCAGTAGAAAATTAGTCTGTAGTTGCTATTCAAGTCCGAGGTTAGATTTAAGTTTATTCAGAGTATCGATATAAGCCGAACATTTGTCCCTATCCCATACAGCATGATCAGTCATTATAACTGGATTTTTAATTTTACGCAATTGGAGCAATCTTTACTCTTAGATTTGCAGTCTTTTAGGTCGTGACCCTCACCACAAATTGGACAAGATACGAGTTTAGTGCATCTTTGTGCAGAATGGTTAAACTCATTGCATTTGAAACACCTGTACACTTCAAGTGCATCATACACAATGCAGCTGTCATAAGCAACAAATAAATTTCCTGTTTTTAGTGCCCGATCATACACTGACTTATCTACCTGTACAATAGCTTGAAATATATTAGGATTTTTTTTAGTTGGAAAGATTTTTACAATTTTAACTTCACAATTTTCAGAAATAATGTTTGTGTTACATGTAACAAGATAATTATAAAGATCCTCTGTTGAGTAGTTAACGGTCATGCCAACGATACGTATTTTTTGAAGAATACCACCGATTTCTCTGATACTGTATCCGCTTGACATTTTCTCTTGAACAATAGTCTTCAACTTTTCATTATCTGACTTGGTTTTGCAGGCAATCAAGATTCCTCCATCTTTAACCGTTTTAACTTTTGTAAGCTGCAGGTTATCTTCACATGGATTGACATGACATAGAATATCCGCCTTAGTTTGATTATGTGGCTGACTGGTGTTCTTTGGATGAATTAAGATGATTGGATGCGACTTATCTTTTAGAACATCGGAGTATTTTAGTTGGGATGAGGCTGTTTCAGATTCCGAAATTTTGTCAACATCTGATTTCACAGAGTTTATTTGTTCCTTCATTGAAGCTAGAGCATCGCACAATTTAGTTTCAATAATATGAACAAATGAGTGAGTTAAGATCTAGCTTTTCTTCGACATTCGGAAACGTTAATGTCTTAATCCAAAATAATGGATCACAAAACCTCTCTGGACGTTTGAGTAATTTCCACCCAGATTACCAATAGGAGCCATTGTCGGTTTTAGATCCGAAAACAGGCCATAGTAAAACAGAATTATCATCTAGTTCTAAGTGATCCTTATCCATTCTTAATTATGTTAATCATTGACCTGAAACTAATATTTGAATCAAAACCAAGCGTCGAGAAACTTAAAAAATATTGGTTTCGTCCACTGGATCGTTCTTCATCCATTCTATTAGCTTACTTACACCCCATTATCTAGGGAAGGGTTATTCAAATCTATGGCTTTCAGAATTCGTTTTACAATGGGGTTGTTAGAAATAGCTTCCCCTAATGATGGATCTGCTAATGTTGCAATTACAGACTTATGAACCTTAATTGTTGAAAGAGCAAATTTTTTTACTCGATATAGATAAGCAAGGTACTGAGCCACCTGACTCGGTTCTGGGTTAACAGGTGGAATGTTTCCTTCTCTAGCGCCATGATGCTGAATACATTTTAAGCGTTAATCTGCGCCAAGAATTCTCCAATAAACTTATATCTTCTTTTTTCCAGTCCTTCACAGCACTGGCCCACCCTGTAGCTTCCAGGCTTGCAATCGAAGTTCCTCCGCCCGAGGTAATGGGTTACCTGTATTTATGTCGACTAGGTGAAGACTGAGATTATGTATTCTTAGAGGTCCGGCTATAATTCGGGATATCAGATCTTCCCTCCAAAAAACGCGCTTCCACTTCGGTGCTATCAGAATGTAGGTTCCTTTGGCTGAGTTGAGATGACTTAACACTTAAGGAATCAGAGACGAAGAGGGAAACAGCCAGGCTAGGTTGAACGTCCAATTCCTGCTGAATGCATTGATAAAAAGGACTTTGCGATCTCTGAGATCTCTTGACACGTAGACTGGAACTACTTTCGACTTTATCGTGGCGAACAAATCTATCTGAGGAGTTCCCCACAATTTAAAAATTTGTCTTGTTATTGTTTCGGAAAGGTGCCAGTCGGAGCTGATAAACTGTATTGTTATATTTATCTTCATCTTGTGAATCAACATTTTGCCACGCTCCTAGTCTCCCCAGGACTGTAGGGGGTGGCAAAGATTACTATTTTATTTATTTATTTATTTATTTATTCACGGGTAACCCCATTAAAAAAAAATACAATATTAATTAGAATAAAAACAGCAAAATAAATACTTAACAAAATACTAAACTAATACTAATATAGGTAATATAAAATACTATACAAAATATAAAATATAACGGCATCAAATAACAATTATAAAATCAGAAAATCAAGACAAAAAAAATGTTAGACTTCCATATTATTTAAATAAGTCCTGAGAGCATTAATAGTTCCAAAAATATCACAATTTTTACATTTCAACTTATTACATTCACGTAACATTCGACTTACTGGTGAATTAAAGGCATAATTAGTGGTATGTAGTGGTATATTAAATAAGTCGAATTGTCTAGTCCTACTAAAGGTATTAAAATTAATAAGACCTTCTGCTTGGGGAGAATCAATATTCCCTGTTAACAATTTATTTATAAAAATTATATCAGAAACTGTTCTTCTAAAGTGAAGTGATTTTAAGTTTAATTGAGAATTAATTGAAGCATATGAGTAATCTCCTCTTATATAACCTATTTTATAGGCGCATATTCTCAAGAATTTATTCTGAATAGTCTCAATTTGATGTTTATGAGTATTGTAATATGGATTCCAAATAATCGAACAGTATTCTAATTGTGATCTTATTAGAGAACAATACATCGTTTTGAACGTATAAGCAGAAAAATCCGTGGATGACCTAGAAATGAAACCTAATAGTTTTGATGCCTTTGCTGTTATCATATCTATATGTGCCTGAAAAGACAATTTACTATTCATCATGACACCTAAATCTTTAATGGTATCAACTCTTGACACACTATGATTGTTAATTTGATAGTCAAGTATGATGGGTGACATAATTTTGCTAAAAGATATACAGAAGCACTTCTTAATATTTAGATCCATTTGGTTTAGATTGCACCATATATTCAGGGAGTCAAGGTCTGTTTGCAATTCAATTATATCAGAATGTGAATTAATAGATTTGAATAACTTAAAATCATCTGCAAAAAGTAGGTATTGGCTAAATTTTAATGTCTCACAAATATCGTTAATAAACAGATTAAATAGAGCTAGCTCTATCAAATTTATTATTTGGAGAGTGGGGTGGTTAATGAAAGTATTTTGTCCTGGGATCTGATTTAATATTTTTATCTTTTAGTTGATGCACAAAATTTACCATGGGGTTATTATCCCCTACAAATGTTTATTATGTTCTCTATACTGTTAATAATATAAAGGTGATTTACGTTCCCCCTTGTAGTACTTACTATAAGGTGAACAGAAAAAGGTGAGTTTTAATTATTATTTTAAATCTTATCAACTATATATATTGTACTTTACTCTAGTGTACAGATGGTAATGAGAGCCTCTACTTTCAGGTACATTAAAATAAGAAAGGTAGTCCTTACTTGAGGGCTGAGGGATTTGAAGTCTTACTATCTACTGATAACTCAGGACTCGGTAATGGTTGGTGATGTCTCCAGAAGGTGCCAATGAATTAGATGGGTGCTGCAGATAAATCGTAGGTAGGTACCGAACCTTCAATATCTATCGGTCATATCTCTCGATTCAAATAATCTTGTTCAAATAAATATTCAATGAATAAATGAATGCATAAAACATAAATAAGTACGTAAATAAGTACGTAAATAAATACGTAAATAAGTACGTAAAGGCCTAAAAGGAAACAACATTATTAATACTTGATTTTTTAGGAAAGCATGGACAGGTTGAACTTACCACAGTTGTGAGGGGCCTTTCTTTTACAAGCAATAAAATCCACAATATGTGATTCAACTTAAATGAAACATTACTTGTAAGAATTAAGATGAGGGTTGAAAATACGGCTAAATAAATCCGAAAATTCGAAAACTTAAACCCAGGTGGTTCAGCAAGAAGCCACTTTATTCAAAAGGTCAGATATGAGAGTATAAAAAAAGATTTATAAAAAGTGGTCAGTGGTCAGTTCATGTCCAGATAAGATATTTAAATTATCCTGATTGTTGTACCTTAATGTATTTATTTTAATTAATTTGAAGTTTTGAAAAAGAAGAAAATTGGCAACAAAATGACTTTGACATGATAGAAATAAACAAGTCACATATAAAATCATAATAAAGATTTTAAAGAAAATCTACCCTAAACTACCTAACTAAATAACTAAATTTCTCTAAATTATTTAAATAGGGTAAACATTTATAATTTAGTATTTTGTTGGAATAACATTCTACTCATCGTGAGGTATCTAATGTCGATTTATATTTTGTATTGTTTTTAGAATTAAAACTACACTTAGTAAAATATATGCAGACGATGAAGGCGAGAAAAAAGGGTGTGATTAAATCTATTGGTAAGTTTTATGTTCCTAAATATCTTATTGATATTGTTATTTATATTTATTATTTTTAGGGTTTCGAAACACAGATGACTGAAAACTATTATTAATATTTTGATTTTCTTATTACGAATAAATTCATTTTTTCGAAGACATCTTTATCTTTTTAGGGTAAAATATTCCCAAGGTAAAATGTGCACGTAACAATTTACGTGACGTGAGGTCCAGTAAGTCCAGAGATTTTGTTCTTCTTTGGTTTCTGATATATGATACTACCGTTTGATTGTCTGAACAAGAATTGTCTTCTTCTTTAGCATTCTGTCATATTTTTTTAGTGTCGCGTAAATAGCGTAGAGTTCTTTTCTGTTATTGTGCTAATTTCTATGATGTTTTAATCAAACTTCCTTTAACGCGACGTCCTCTATTTGTGCCGCCCAACCAGTGTTCTACGCATCTGTGATTATAAATACTTCTGGATCTTTTGGAAATAGGGGCGCTGAAGTCTTTAGGTTCTGTATCCACCATCTGCATTCCTCGATTGTTTGCTTTGATACAGCGAAATAGCTTTTCGGAAATTTTTCTGGAAGACAGGCTTGCTCGCTGAGTTCGTCTTAAGTTCAATCTTCCCAAGGGTATTGCGAACGTAGCGAAATTTAGCTTTCCTAATACGCTCCTTGATTGTCTCCAACTCCGTTGCTGAGTTGTTATTATTTTCTTTAGGTCTTTTTCTAGAGCTACTTTTTTTTGAGGCAGGGCCACGTTGTCTCTTACTGTATCCCAAACTAATCCTAAATATTCTATTCTTGTTTGGGAAGTGGTTAACGACTTTTCTCGGTTCACCACCCAACCTAGACTTTCTAAGAAGAATATTGACTTCTGCACTTGACTTTGAAGCTTTACCGGGTCTTGGTTTGCCAGAAGAAAACCGTCGAGGTATACAATGGTTTTTATTCCCTTTTTTAGAAGTTGACTTGCCAACCAATTCGAAACTCTTGCAAACGTTAGAGGGACACTTGGAAGACCAAAGGGAAGACATGTCATCTGATAGATCGTCCCCTTGTGAACTAGCGACAGAAATCTCCGATATTGGATTTGTATATGGAAATGTGATAATAAGCTTGGGTAATGTCCAATGTTTCCAAAAAATCCCCCTCTGCAAAAACTCTGGCACTTTGAAGTGGTTTAATAGATAAAATTTCTTTGGCCGAAGGTAGCGGTTTAGCCCTTTCAGGTCAAAGATTGGCCTTGAATTCTCATCTGATTTCGGGACTATGAACATCTTTAACAGAAAGCCTGTTGGGAACTTGGATACCTCGAAAACTTTTTGTTCTCTATTTCTCTATTTCTTTTGACATTTCTCTGGTACAAAATTTTATTTGGTTTTTGGTGGAAAATTGGGTTAATAATGGTTTCCGAATGAAGGGGAGAGAGTATCTCCTGACAATGCTTAGAATACTCTTGGGGTTCCAGATCCATTCCACTTCTGTGTTTAAATTAAGAGACGTATCGAGAACGTTTTTGGATTTCGTCTCCCACATTCGAATAGCTGCGTTTGCGGGAATCTGTTGATCCCGCTGATCGTCGATCAGAAGATCCAATCGCCCGCGGATTAGTGGAATGCCGCTTGTGAACGACTTTTGAACCTGTGTAATGTTTTGGTCTAAACGTCTTTTGTTGACCGAATGACTTTTGCTCACGAAAAAAATTATTAGTACGAAATAAATTTCCGTGTTGTTTTAGAGGCTGGATACAGTAGTATCTCTTGAATATCTGATTTAATAGCTGGGTGTTTAGAAATTAGAGTTTTTATAGATACCGCAAAATCATCTCTTTGAAGAAGCAAATCATGCAGTATCGTGCCTAAAGTTAAGTCAGTTTTTGTCATCTGCTCCTGAAGCGCATCTGGTGGGCCAGAATAAGCCAATTGATGATTAGTCTTCAATTGACCGAAGACTGGAGTAGCCTGTAATTTTTTTCTAAACTTTCTGATTTTATTATATGTTAGTCTTTCTAATCTTTGGCATTCCATACCCTGCTTTTCAATGTGAGTGGCAGCCGAAGGTATTATTGGTTTCAGTTCTTTAGTATGAGGAGTGAAGTCAAGGTCTAAAGATGAGTTGTCTATGTTAGACGCATTTAAAGAAATAGTTGGAGAAATATTTTCCTGGTCATCTGGTTCATTCTCAGAAAGCTGTTGATCTGATTTATCCTCATTTCAAAATTGTTTCTTTCAAATTTATCCAATCTGATTTCTTTCTTAGGAACTACCGGACTAGGTGAGATAGAATCATCATTGTCTGAAAATTCTCCTAGTTGTTTACAGGCTTCTTTTCTGGGAATCATTAATGGCTTCATCTCAGCTAACGATGCAAGTATTTCATTTTGAGCGGCAGAGCCTCGAATTCGTGCTGCTAATGGTAGTGGCCCTATAATTAGCCCTACACAAAATGGCCAGTCCAACATTTTTAATTTCATATCTCGATATACTCTTTCTGGTAAACTAGTTGCTTCCGGCCTAAAGGCTTGGGCCAAACCTACAGTGGGAGGGTGAAGCGAATCTTATTTAACAATTGTGGATCCATTACGTCTCCTAAGAGATCTTCTTTAGAAAGTTCTGTCACTTTCCAATCTAGCCAACCATCTGGCAAGTAAATGTATGCTAATTTCTATATTCTGTCTAATATTTGTATATCGTTCTCATTGCCTGTATCTAAAGTCGCTAAATCAACCATCTTCTTGATTGCTTTAGGTGTCGCCATCTGTAGAACATAGACCTAAATAGTATGAATTTTCTAGAACGGGGCGAACGATAAAATTTTGAGCCGTACGGCTGCTTAAATCGAGCTGCACGGCTGCTTCCTGCCGCAAGGCTTCTTAATTCGAGCCGTACGGCTGCTTAAAATGAGCCGTACGGCTGCCCAAATTGAGCCGTACGGCTGCCCACATCGAGCCGTATGGCTGCCCACATATAGCCGTATGGCTGCCCACATCGAGCCGTATGGCTGGCTGATTAGAGCCTTACGGCTGCTCAATACGAGCCTTGCGGCCGCAAAATTGAGAATACACGTGTTCGGAAGACGCCGTGTTTATTTACATAATATGCAATACAAATCTGAAATCAATCTTACCTTATTCTCCAGCACTTGCACCTATTTTGAATGGGCGCACTCAGTATTTACAGCTTGGTGAAATAAAGCGTACTGATGAATACCCTCACTGGACTCTAGTGGGTCGGTCTCCGGTCGGAGATCGGAGGTGGGAATAACGTTCAGGCTAGGACGAACGCAGAAAAGAAAGATGAGTGTTTATAGCGAGGAAAGATAGAGACGTAATCTCATAAGGGTCAAGCCTACGGCACAGACCCTGAAATAAAAAAAATTATGTGGCACCAAATAGAAACAGAGCTAAATAGTTATTTTAAAATTATTCGCGACACGTTAATTTCAATAAAAAAAAATTATTCGCTCTAGTGTTCAAGTTCAAAATCGCTACAAAACGGTTTTGAAAAGAAAAAACGAAGCTGTGGAACACAACAGTAGATCTGGGTCCTCAAGGATGGATGTTCCATTTGAGGATGAATTTAATAAAATTGCCATTTTAGAAGATAGCATCCAGCCAGAAGTACTGGGAAGTGAAAAAGGCATAAAAAGTTTAAAACCTACCCAGACTTGTTCTACTGCTGATTGTAATGAATAAACCTTTGCTAATAAAGTTTAATAAAACTAAAAACGATGCATGACAATTACAAAATAAATGATGACATTAATCAAACAATTAAACAAATATACAAGGTAATAAAATATCACTACATTCTTCCCACGTTAATCTGTTATGTAGTCTTCTAAATATTTAGGTGCTCGTCTGGAACGAATACGACGGTTTTGCGCACTACGTTCTTCCGTTTTGGAACAGGTCTCTTGGGAGAACGAGGGAACTTCATTATGGTTTTCTAAAGTTTCGAATTTTTCAGTTTCCTCCGGTGATTCAACTATGGTGGGTTCGTTAGTATCATCGTTGGAAGCCATCTTTTCAGTTTCATTAGTTAAATTTTGTTCCAAAGTTTTATGACCTGTAGGGGCTAAATGTCTAAGTGAAACTGTACTTTCTCTTCCGTCTGGGAACTTGATTTGTGCATATGCAGGATTAGCTTCTATTAATTGTACCTCTTCCACCAGTGGATAACATTTACTTTGGCGTCTGAAATTTTTGAGTAGGACAGGTCCTGGAGAAGATAGCCAAGTAGGAATAGTAGAGCCATTAGCTGATCGTCTAGGGTGGTTAAACATTCGCTCATGTGGAGTACAATTGATTGATGTACATAATAAGGAACGCACGGAGTGTAGGGAATCATCTAAAACCATCTCCCAGTGCGAAACTGCTAATTTCTTTGTTTTTAGGGCCAGTTGGACTGTCTTCCATATTATTCCATTATATCTTTCGACTTGGCCGTTCTCTTGAGGATTATAGGGACTTGTACGACTGGTAGCTATTCCACGAGAATGCAAATATTCTTTCAGTTCATTAGACATGAACGATGTCCCTTGGTCGGAATGAATATAGGAAGCTAAACCGAAAATCGAAAAGAGATTTGCCAAAATTTTGGTTTTAGCTCGGAACAAATTGGACAAGAAGAGATGGTTCTACGAACGTCTTCTACAGAAAATGGCAAATTTTTTGAACGTATCCAGTGAGCAAACCTAGTGACTCCTGGATGGCACAGTGCCTCATGAAGATTTAAAAGGTTGTTTTGATGAATATTATTACCAATATAACCACAAACTCTACTAAACGTATCCGGTACCACATTTTCAGGTCCCCGGCGATAAATAATATCGAAACTGTAGCATGCTAGCTCTAAACGCCACCGCAAAATTTTTTCATTTTTTATTTTGCTACTGTGTTTACTATTCAACATAAAGGAAACTGATTTTTGATCCGTATAAAGCTTAAAGTGTTGGCCAATGAGAAAATGTCGCCACTTTCTAAGAGATTCTACAATAGCATAAGCCTCTTTTTCGACCGCAGAATGATGTTGCTCACTTTTTGATAAGGTTCTTGAAAAGAATACCACTGGTCTTCCTAGTTGGCTTAAAGCAGCTGCGATAGAGTGTTCAGACGCATCTGTTTCAACCGTAAATGGAACACCATCCTGTACAGAGGTAACAACCGAATTGGCAATTTCAAGCTTAAGATTGTCAAAATCAGCTGCTGCTTCCAAACTTAAGGGAAACGAAGTAGAGCTGACAAGTCTATGAATTTTTTCTGAAAAACGCGGTATCCACTTTGATTAGTGAGAAAACAGTACGTCTCAATGAAGCGGTATCCCTTGGGATAGGAAGATTGAATAAAGGCTCCAACCTAGTTGGATCGGGTTTTAGTGTATTGTTTTCAATTAGGTAACCTAGTAAGTTGATTGAGCGTTTACTGAATGAACTCTTATCATGAATTATAGTAAGGTTATACTTAGAAATAATATCAAGTAACATTTTTAGATTTTTATCGTGATCATCCTGATTTTTCCCACACACAGTTATATCGTCTAAATAACTGTAAACGCCATTAAGTTTTTCTTTAGTAATTATTTGGTCTAAGACACGTTGAAAACACGCAACTCCATTCGTTACTCCGAAAGGTATTCTACAAAATTGGTAGAGGCGACCTTGAGCTTCAAAACCTGTGAATATTTTTTCATTCTCTAGTATTGGTATTTGGTGATAGGCGCTCTGTAAATCAATAGTACTAAAGAAATTGAATTTAGATACTTCACCGACAATTTTATCAATATTGGGCAAAGGATATGCGTCTAAATATGTAAAACGATTTATAGTCTGAGAGTAGTCTATAACCATTCTCTTTTTATGGTTCTCATTTCTGGTAACCAGAACTTGGGCCCGCCAAGGAGATCGACTTTCTTCTATTACTCCTTCCGAAAGTAATTTTCCTATTTCAAGGTTTATGGCGTCATCTTGTGTGTGTCTACGCGATTTCGTAGTTATTGGCTTACAATTTGGTGCCAAATTTGAAAACAGCAGGGGAGACAATAGAGGCAGCGGCTAAGTTACAAATTTTATTAGTAGAGAGTGTAGTAAGGGGCCCACCTATATGTAAAGGAGTTTTATAGCCATTGAAATGAAACTCAATTGAAGAATGTTGTTCTAAAACATTTAGGCCAATAATGACATCCGCACATAACTCTGACAGAACAGAGGCATTCAAGTGGTAATAATAGAAACCTTGGATATAAACATCAATAAAACAGTGCCCTTCTACATTAGTATTTAATGAAGTTTTGGCCATTGATATTTGGCTAGAGCTAGAATATACTTTGAGAATAAGGCCAGCAAGAAAATTTGCATTAATATAAGTGTCGGAGCTACCAGTATCGATTAAGGCTTGTGCCTCAACATTATTAACTTTTATTGATATATTTGTTTTAGAAAGGCATTTGGGGACGGCTAATATAACTTTAGTTTAGTCTGTTCAGTCGTAACTTATTTTGACAAACCTTTGCGAAATGTCCATGCTTCTTGCATTCCTTACAGACTACGTCTCTGGCAGGACAAACGAAACGTGGATGTTTCTTGTTACCACAAAAATAGCATTTAGGCCACTTTAAAGCAGCATTTAATATTTGAGGTTCTTGCTCAGTTTTGTCCTCTTTAGGTGAAGGGACGGCATTGAAGAAAGTAGGTTGGGCGTATGCTTCGGCATGTTTCTTGGCAGATTCTAAGGCGCTGGCTTGAGTTATGGCTTCTTCTAAACTTAAAGTGCTATTTTCTAAGAGCCGTTGTCGAAATTCTTGGCAGTTTAATCCGCTTATGAATGAATCACGTATATAGTCATCTCTATTCTTATCAGCATCAGAACCAAAACTGCATTCCTTACTTAACTGCTTAAGACTTTGTACATATTGGTTTACAGATTCTCCTGTTAGTTGTTTGCGAGTCAAAAGTTGATATCTTGCAAAAATTTCATTTTTGGGTTTTATATAAATATTGTGAAGCGTTTTTATTACTTCATCATAACTTTCGCAATCTCTGACAAATTTATAGATGGAATGACTTACATAGTTGGTGAGTAATTTCTTTTTATCTGAATCAGTAACCTTTTCAATAGATGATAGAAAATTTTCAAAAGTAGCTGGCCAGTGGGTCCATTCCTGATCGGATTCAGGCGAACTGGGATCTGCATCGAATCTCTCCGGGCGGAGTAGCTTATCCATAGATAATGAAAATTTTAGTTTTATTAATTGTAATGAATAAACCTTTGCTAATAAGGTTTAATAAAACTAAAAACGATGCATGACAATTACAAAATAAATTATGACATTAATCAAACAATTAAACAAATATACAAGGTAATAAAATATCACTACACTGGTCCATCAGCTATTCCTCCACATCCACATCCAAAAAGAGAAAAACCTTAAAAGACACTCTAAAAGAGATCCATAAACAGTGCTACTTACCAAGTTTCCACCCTTGAATGGCTGTGTTTGAAATTAACTAAGTTTTAAGCCTCTACATAGGGGAAAGACGGGCAATATGGGGTACCTAAACTTTTAAAGTGAATAAAAAACCAACAAGCAGTCTTGTAGAAACAACGTATATTTTTTTGTCAAGTATGAACTTTAAAAAAACAAAAGGATAAACTGTTTTTCTTAAATTGTTAAACGCTTAGTTACAAAAACAAAAAATGTCAAAACTGTAAATTAAACCGTTTTGCCCGCCCGAGAAGGCAAAATGGGGTGTCGATAATTTTAACTGAAAAATAACTATTTAACTGCAAAATTCACATATTAATGTGGCCTCGCTGTCTTCGTCGTCAACCCCGGCGCATGAATTGTGTGCCCACCGTAAACACATGGAACAAGCGATCCATCCTTTGGAAGATATGGAATAAAGGCATTCTGCATCACTATCATGACTAACTTCGCTGTCACTTGAATCATCTTTTGCAATAAGTTTTGATTTTTTTTGTTTCCTTTCTTAGTCTTCTTTGAGCCGCCTGGATCTTATATTTTTCTTTTCACAGCTATCTGCCTTAATGTTTCCTTATTCTTGGCTTCAACCGACTCTTCAAGTTCATCCTTGTAAGGCGTGGAGCGTCAAAATAACAGTTTTACCTTTTTTTCGTCTCACTCGTTTCACAGTCTGACGAGTCTAGGGAATCGGAATGATAGCTGTTGGACTGGAAAGTGGAAAGGAAGAATCATTGATTCTCGATGTGCTTGGTTGGGGTTCGATGGCGGAATTGGTCTCAATTTTCTCCGGTGTTTTTTCGCCTACAGGAATGGTAGCTTTTGAAGTTAAAAAGATGGGAGAAGTGTTATTGTCTGATTTGTGATGTTCAATTGCAGTGCAAGAATTATTATTGGAGTTCCCTTTTCGGACATCACTAATATTATTTGATGGTTCAGCTTGACAGTCAACAGCGCTTTCACCTTCAACTTCGGTGGCAGCTGATGGTAAAAACTCGGCGTCAGAAAAAACACTTGCATTCACAGGCCATATCCCGGTTTTTCTGAAAGCATTTATGGCAGTTGGCATGGTAGCTGCTCTTATGAAAGCAGCGCTAAATAATGTAGACAGCTGGTGCAAGGTAGCTACCCGGCCAGGGTTGGTCCTAAGCCACCTTCGTACTTCGTCTACAAAATAAACGCTTAAAGGTTTCATGAATGCTACATCCAATGGCTGCAGACGATGGGTAGAATGAGGCGGGAAACACAAAAGAACTACGCCATTATCTCTGGCATAATTTATCAGGTTCAAGTTTTTGGTATGTGAAGAGTGTCCGTCTAAAAGTAGAAGCACGGGAGTATCTTTTGAGGCCTTGGAAAATTCAACAAATTTTTTAAACCATTTAAAAAATATTTCCATGTCTATCCAACCCTTTTGATTTAACTCTACCCAGGCTCCAGGAACTAATCCATCCAAAAATCCTTGCTGCATTTTCTTGCGCGGATAAATCAACAAGGGAGGCATGTAGGAACCTGACGCAGAGAAACATATTTCTGCAGTTACTAATTCGCCTCTCTCTGCTGATGTCAAAGCCCCTACTTGACGTTTACCTTTGATCGCAATAAATTTAGAAGCACTTTTGGGAACCAATGTAATCCCAGTTTCATCGACATTGTTTATTTGCTGTGCTGTAAAATGATATTTTTCGACCAATTCTTCAAGGAGGGTGAAAAATTTCGAGACGGCAACCTCGTTGAATCCTCTTGCGCGCATTCCTGACGTAGCTTCTGGTTTTCGAATTGATAATTCCGGATGTCTTCTCAAGAACCTTTACCTGCCATTTGAGAAGTTTTACTGAAAGGATGATTAATATTGTTCAACTCGGCTAACTGAAAGGCGAGCATCCTGCATTCAGTCATGGTTAATCCAAATAATCGACCCTCCATATCTCTCAAATAGCTTGCAATTTCTTCTTCCCGTCGCGGTAGAAAACGGTTTTATATCTACCCAAAGTTGTTGAAAGATTTTCCTCATTTGGATTACTTCTTCGTTTTTTGACGTATCGTTCCATAGTGGTTTGCGGAACATTAAATTGGCTAGATGCACGATGGTATCCCATTTCACCTCTAACTACAGCGTTAACGGCCTTCTCCATACTTAGATTAGACCAACTCTGTCTATTGGTGGACCGTTTGTACTTATACACCATCTGAAACAATAAAAACATTATATTATGAGGATTACAATAACGGGGAGAACTTAAAAAAAAATGATAGTATGACAAAATGGGGTACCTCATTTTAGCATACCCCATTTTGCCCGGTATGCAGTGTTACAGATAGTTTTCATAGTTTTAATTTTATTTTTATTTTAATCAAATTGTCCTCTAGACTATAAAAAATACTGGTTACTATGATTAATTTTTTTAATGTCATAGAAAAAGAAATAAAAGTCAGTCCTTTGACAAATATTTTTTTCCTCATTTTTTTTTTAATATATTCTGGGCACTACTAACCAAAACTTAAATATCAGTTCCATCTAATCCCAAACATTGGTCCTTCTACGCCTTAAAGAACTTCTGTGGAATACAGTTAAAAATGTCAAAAGAAAGTCTTGCTCTCGACCTAAGACGAAGTGAAAGATTGAAGGGGAAGAATACAATGAATACACAGAAAGAGACAATCTGTGGCGACAAAGCATTATCAGTAAATACTAATAAACAACACTATCCTACTGATAATGCAACCCTTGTATCCCTTAACAGTTACTCTTCGTCCTCAAATAAAATACGTATTGCTGAACTAGAAATTGCAATGAAAAAGAAACAACTAGAACAAGAAAAGAAACAATTGGAACTGGACATGTTAGATATAGAATTAGCTGTAAAAATTGCTCAAATAGAAGAGGAAAAAAGTAATCGAAGTCATCAAACTCACTCAGAACCCAATAAATCAGTACAAATGTGGGTAAATACCCAAAATTTTGAGCAAAATAAAGTGAGTTTTGAAGAAAAAGAATTAGCTATAAATTCAAGAGACTCTAGTGACAGACAGTCACGTATTTTCGACAAAGAGCCTTTTGTAAAATTTGACCACGCCTCTACTAGTGGAATTCAAAATTTAAACAAACCGTCACTGGTAAATGATAGAAAAGACGATAATGCAGACAATCCAATAGCCTTTTTTCTATCACGACAGTCAATGCCAAAGAAATTACCTATATTTGAAGGTGATCCAGTTAAATGGCCAAACTTTATTGCACACTTTGAAAACTCTACAAAAGTGTGTAGATATACAAACGAGGAGAATTTATGTCGCCTCCAAGATTGCTTGAAAGGTGCAGCAAGAAGAATTGTAGATTTTATGTTAATTTTACCTGAAAATGTTCCGGAAATAATACAGATTTTGGAAGAAAGATTTGGAAAATCTGAAAACATTATATTTATGCTTTTAGAAAGAATAAAAAACACAATTTTGTTAAAACTGATAATCTAAACAATTTAGTAGAATTTTCTGATGAAGTAAGGAATTTAATTTCGACAATTAAAAACCTAAAAGAAGAGTGTCACCTCCAAAATCCCATATTGCTGCAGGAACTAATTAATAAACTACCTACAAGCTACAAGATGTCATGGGCAGAGAATTTATCAAATTTAAGTCCTTCTTGTCAAAAACTAGTAGAATTCGACTTATGGTTACAGAAAAAAGCTAAAGCAGCTTCATCTCTTCAAGTTAATATAAATTTTGATGAAAAGTATGATCATAGTAAAGGGAAATACAAATCCAGAGAGGTCACACAACTAAAGAAGATGTCAACAAAAATTGTGCCTTTTGTAATTATGATATTCATCCACTTAAGAAATGTTCTAAATTTTTATCTTCAACTACAGACGAAAGGTGGAGTTTTATAACTGCCAAACGTTTTTGCATTTCATGCCTATTTCCAAATCACAATATCAAAAACTGCAAAAACAGAAAAAGTTGTGGAATAAACGGCTGTAAAAAACCCCACAATGGACTTTTGCACAAAAATGAAGGTGAACAGATGGAAAATCAAAGTAACATTAACTGTTATGTAGCTTCAGATCAGAAAGTTCTTTTAAAAATAATACGTCATCCTAAAGGGGAAAGAAATAGTAAAAACATATGCCCTATTAGATGAGGCATCAACAGTAAGTTTAATAGCAGAAGAGCTGGCAGATAAACTTCAATTAGAAGGGCCTCAACAACTACTTTCTTTGCAATGGACCAACTCAAAGGTCAAAGACCAAGAATATTCCCGAACTGTAAGTCTTTTAATTAGTGGAGATTTTCCGAATGCAAAGATGTTTGAACTAAGAAGAGTACGTACAGATAGAGACCTAGACCTACCCAGTCAGACAATTTGTTTTAAGAAACTAGAAGAAAATGATCCATATTTAAAAAACTATGACGTCAAAGACATTATAAATGGTAAACCTATGATATTAATTGGACAGGACAACTGGCCATTAATAATTAGTAGACAAATAGTCAATGGTCCATGGAATGGTCCAGTTATCAGCAAAACCGACTGCTATAATGTAAAAAATCAAGAACATAATACATTTTCCAAAGAAGACGAAAGAGCACATCAAATTTTAGAGACGACAATTAAAAAATTAGACAAAAAATTTGAAATCGGTTTATTATGGAAACACGACAACATATATTTCCCGGAGAATAAGACAGTAGCACTGCAGAGACTAAATTCATTAGAAAAGAAAATGGACAAGAATCCCGAATTCGGCAAAACATACTGCGAAAAAATGAAAGATTTACAGGACAAAGGGTATATAAAATTATTATCAAGAAACGAATCTGAATTAATCCCTGAGAACAGAATCTGGTATTTACCACATTTCGGTGTTATAAATCCCAACAAGAAAAAAATGAGAATTAACTTTGATGCTGCCTCAAACTCAAAGGGTTACTGCCTCAATAGTTTTCTTCTTACTGGTCCAGATCTGTACAATAACTTACATACGATACTCATGAATTTTAGAATCAAGACAGTAGTATTCGTAGCTGATATTAAAGAAATGTTTCTTCAAGTCTTGGTTAGGTCAGAAGACAGATCAGCCCAAAGATTTCTTTTTAGAGGTACAGATAGAGAAAAACAGCCAGACATTTATGAAATACAAGTAGTTTTCTTTGGATCTACATGTGGACCTACACTTGCCCAATATGTAAAAAATAAAAATGCAGAGATGTTTAAAAACACTTACCCCGAAGCAACCCAAGCCATTATAGAAGACCATTACATGGACGACTATTTAGGAGGTGCCGATTCAGAAGAAGAAGTCGTAAAATTAATCCAAGAAGTCATATACATTCACAGTGAAGCAGGTTTAATATATGTAACTGGATAAGCAATAAACCAGAAGTCTTGTTTACGATCGACGAAACTTTCAAAACAATCGGGGAAAAAAGTCTAGACATGAATCAAAAAATATTAGGTAGTGAAACAATTCCCGAAAGAATACTTGGCCTGTGGTGGGATCCCAAAAATGACATCTTCTGCTTCAAAACAAATTTAGACAAAATTGCATCTGATATCCTACATAACAAAAAAAGACCCACTAAACGACAAATTTTAAAAATAGTAATGTCCGTGTTTGATCCTCTTGGCTTTTTAAGCAACTTGATCATTCACGGAAAGATCCTTTTGCAAGAAATTTGGCGATACAAGCTAGAGTGGGATAGTCCAATTACAGACAACTTAAACCGAAAGTGGCAGTCATGGTTAGAAGAATTAAATAAAATTCACACATTTTCAATTCCCCAACAGTATTGTCAAATGCCCAGAGGTGAAAGCAACATCCATTTGCATATTTTTAATGATGCCTCAGAGCTGCCATACTCAAGTGTAAGTTATCTCCGGTGGCAATATGACGAAACTGTTAAAATTTGCTTCCTTACCGCAAAAGTTAGAGTTGCACCATTAAAACCAACTTCAATACCCCGTTTAGAATTACAGGCAGCCTTACTTGGTGCGAAATTGGGAAGTAGCATCAAAGAAAATTTAAAATTACCAATAAGTAAAATTGTATATTGGACGGACTCAAAGACAGTTTTGTACTGGCTCCAAGCCGAAGCTAGACGATTTAAAGTATTCATAGCACAGAGATTAGGGGAAATTCAGCAATTAACAAATATATCGGACTGGAGATGCGTTAAATCAAAAGACAATGTAGCAGATGAAGGCACAAAAAAGGGACAAGGATTAAACTTTTCAAATACATCCAGATGGATTCAAGGACCGATGTTCCTGCGACAATCCGAAAATAATTGGCCCCTCCACGAAGATGAAAAAGACATACAGAATTCAGATATAAATAAAAACGACTTGGAAGAACGTATAGAATTTGTATTATTAAACATAGAAAGAGACAAAATCTTGATTCCTGACATACCTACACCAACAAGATTTTCAAAATTTTTATGTTTGAGTCGTGCTACTGCTTGGATGTTAAAATTCGTAAATTTATTTAAAAAAAAGTTCAAGAACTTGAAATATTCTACAACTAAACCATATGAACTACAAATTACTGATATGGAAGAAGCTGAAAAACTTCTATTTCAGAGAGCCCAACTGGATTCATTCTACATGGAATGCAAATTACTTCGAAAAAATAAACCCATTCCTTCTTCTAGTCAGCTATTTCAACTAATGTGTGAACTAGATGAAGATGGTTTATTGAGATTCAATGGAAGAAATAATAATGCTACAAACCTGAGTGAATATACCCGAAAACCAATTATTCTCCCACAGAAACACGTCATAACAAGACTACTAATCCAAGACTATCACGAAAAGATGCAACATCAAGGAACCGAAACAGTATTAAATTTACTAAGACAAAAATTTTGGATTCTGAAAGCTAGACATGCAGTTAAACACATTGCTCATAATTGCCAAAAATGTAAGTTAATGAAGAGTAGTCCTGTTGTACCAAGAATGGGCCAACTTCCGAACTGTAGATTAGAAAGAACAATTCGGCCATTCATAAAATGTGGAGTTGACTATTTCGGGCCTCTTTATGTTACAGTTAAAAGATCCCACGAGAAACGCTACGGAGTCATTTTTACATGCATGGTAACTAGAGCTGTGCACCTTGAAATAGCACAAGATATGTCAATGAATAGCTTTATTCAAGTATATCGACAATTTGGATGCAGACGTGGTTTTCCTGAAGAACTATACTCAGATAATGGATAAAATTTTAAAGGAGCTGAGAGAGAACTAAGCGAAGCATTACAAGGTTGGAATCAGAATGACTTATATAGATGTTTAACACCAATGAAGACAAAATGGTTTTTTCAGCCACCAGAAACTCCACATATGTCAGGGGTATGGGAACGCCTTATACAATCCATTAAAAAGGTGCTGTATGAACTACTTAAATCCAGGTTTCCAAAAGAAGATGTGCTTAGAACAGTTATTTCAGAAACGGAAAATATAATTAACAGTCGTCCCCTTACTCATGTTTCTCAAGATCCAAACGACCCAGAGGCGCTAACACCAAACCATTTCCTAATAGGGGATAAAAATCGGGCGTTACCCTGTAGCGAAACTAATGAATGTGACTTACGCCTTTTATCAAAGTGGAGAGCAGCACAGAAACTTACTGATATGTTCTGGAATAGATGGATACATGAATATTTACCCACTTTAATAAGATCATCGAAATAGTTTAAAGAACAGAGGCCAACAAAACCAGGTGATATTGTTGTTATCGTCGACAAATGCCTACCAAGAAACAATTGGCGAAAAGGAATTGTGACAAAAACTTATCCTGGAAAAGACCTGAAGATAAGAGTAGTCGATGTGAAGACTACGAATGGTACATTTAGAAAAGGAGTTTCAAATTTATGTGTTTTAAATATAGATTAACACTGCGCCGGAGAATGTTACAGATAGTTTTCATAGTTTTAATTTTATTTTTATTTTAATCAAATTGTCCTCTAGACTATAAAAGATACTGGTTACTATGATTATTTTTTTTAATGTCATAGAAAAAGAAATAAAAGTCAGTCCTTTGACAAATATTTTTTTCCTCATTTTTTTTTTAATATATTCTGGGCACTACTAACCAAAACTTAAATATCAGTTCCATCTAATCCCAAACATGCAGACTTTTACAATAATTAAGAAATAAAAATGAAAAACCTTACATATGTTTAACAAAAGTTATGATAAGTTAAGCCTAAAATAGTGTACTTTACGAATATTATCACAAAATTTCAAAAAAATTCATGAACAGGAACTTACCTAGCTTAAAATGGCCGGCCAAAGTTGTATTTTTCGTAAATTCTGTAGCACGTGCGTTCACATCCGCAGATCGCTTTGTACTGGTGGCTGAAAACTTTATTAAAATTATGGCTGAGACCGTTAAAAATGTTATTACCCCAATGACGAATAGATGTCGCTAGTGGTATAGTTTTAAATGCGAAAATCCGTTTTGCCCGTCTAGCCCGACTTGCCCCTATAGGTGAATTTACTTTGTGCCACACTGTATGAGATAATTGATTTGTTTGTTTAAATTAATTTGTTATGGTATTCTTTTCTTATTATTTCAACGATTTATTTAGTTATATTTTTTATTTTTAAAAAAAATCCTAAAGGACTAAAATTAAAAAATAATAACGTAAAGGAAATTTTATTTTACAAATAATTTAGGCAATCTCTTAACCTATTTCTCTTTTCTTCTCCTCCTCTTTTTGCTAACACTAAATCTGTTTCCTCAACTGCTGGTGGTACACAGTCTTCGGGGTCATGTACTTCTTCTATATCTATTATGTCATTGCAATTAATGTAAAAGTTGTGCAAAATGCAACAAGAAATTATAAATTTTGTCATTTTTGTTACAAAATGCATTTCCAATTGCAATAGTTGCCTGAATATTCCTTTTAAAATTCCAAAACTATTCTCTATAAGAACTCTTGTGGCACTTAACTTCTTATTAAATGCAACCTCTGTCTGGATGAGTCTGCCATAATTATTGTATGGTACAAGCAACCATGTCCTAATAGGATAACCATTGTCCCCTAAAAGGTGATATTTGTCACCACATAATTGGGGTAATGTAAACACATCCAACAATTTTAATAGCCTCGTATCGTGTATTTTACCCGGAATTCCAGTAAACACATCTATAAACCGCTTTTAGTAGTCGCAAATAGCCTGAAGGTTAATAGATGGAATGTCATGCCTATTGGAATATGTTGTTCTTAATTTATAAGCTGGTGTTCTAATTTTTATTGAAAGCAAACATTTGATATTTTTACATTACACTAATCAAAGAGCAGTAGGTATGTTAAAATCTAGAAAATCGATGAAAGGAACCATTTTTATTTATACAGTATTGTGACGGCCCACCCCCAGTACCCCAATTTTTTGACAAACACTGGTGTTTGTTCAAATAGCAGGATACGTGTTAACTGTTTCGATTCACACACATTAATCGATGCAGCCTATCCTTTAATGCAAGTTCTATTGACTCTATTTAGATGTAAAGGATATTTAACTGCTGCTTAGAGTACTTACAACACTAGACTAAAACAGATCGGTGAACTTATTTGCATTTGTGTGTGTTGTAATTCCTATAGTACCTATAATGTCATCAAGAAAAAGGAAAGCTGCCGTTCTTGCAGTAGTGCTGATGGTAGATGAAAAAAAAGAACAAAAAGAAAAGAAGAAAGTGGTGCAAAAATTGGTTTTTGGATAGAAATCTGTACTCTCATATGAAATTACTTCGAGAGTTACGTGATCATGAACCTGCTGATTTTATAAATTATTTAAGAATGAATAGTGAAACATACAACACTTTACTGAACTTAGTAAAAAACAGAATTACGAAGAAAAATACATTAATGAGGGATTCAATCACTGCAGAGGAGAGGTTAACCGTCACCCTAAGATATTTGGCATCAGGTAACTCATATGAAGATCTAAAATTTAGTTCCGGAATTTCACCCCAGTCCCTAAGTCGAATAATTCCTGAAACCTGCCTGGCTGTATATGAGGCCTTACAAAAGGAATACTTACCGGTAAGTAATAAGAATACCTAACATTTACTAGAATAACTTTATTTGTAAAATTAACATAAATGTCGCTCGCACATTAAAAAAAACTAGAAACTAACTACATAACTAAATGAAATGTTATGGTATGTAACCAGAAAAAAACTTAGTTAAACTGTAGGTAGGGTGACAAATCTGTTCGTATTTCTGGGTTTTGGAGCTGTTGCCCATTTCTGTGTGTAGGTTCATGGTCTGGAGAAAATGGATGTATCGGACGAAATGTAGTATTGTTGTAGCTGTCATATGAATAATGTTCATGTGGTCTTTTACTCGGTACGCTTATCGAGGCATCTTCTGGTAGGTTACCCATTCGCCCATGAAACATTACGTCTGATACCAATTTTTCGGCTATTAATCTTTGACGTTCGTTCATTCCTCTTAGCTGACAAGCTATTCGTTTCCCTACGATATCAAATTCGTCGTCATCTCCACCTGAAAACGATTTATGGGCTAAATCCATTAAAGCTACTTTTTTCTTTTCCAAACCACTTTTTCCTGACTTTCTAGGTTTTTGTGATTCTGAACTAGAAGATGTAGCACTTTGAGAAGTAGGCCTGTTTGTTTGTGGTGTAACCAGAAAATCTTGTTCCTGTGGGCTAGAGCCTTCTAAGCAACTAAGTGGCGTTTTAGGCAAAAAAACTGACGTATCCTGGTTCCCCTCTGCATTATCCTGCAATACAAGGACGTCATTAGAATAAGAGCCTACTGGCGAGAATCTTTCCAATTATAAATAATCAAAAATGCTTCGTTTCAGAGATACAGGGTGTTAAAGATGACCTCCTGAACTTTAATTAATATATCCAAAGCGCTTGCAGAAAAAAAATGAGAATTTAGGATTACTTATTTTTTATGCTTTATAATACGGAATAATAGCGTTTATTTGTTCATTTGCAAGTGTATCAGCAATATTATTTACCTTAAAATAATTATCCAGAGGACGTCTTAACATCTTGTATCTCCGAAATGATGCATATTGGATACTTGTTTATAAGAAGTTTCTTTCTTGTTTTTTGGCCAATGAAGCTGGAAGCTAATGACAAAGTTTTATCCACTAATATTGGGATACTCTGTGAATTGCTAAACACTGGTTTTTTACAGGTCCCTTCAACAGAAGAGCAATGGAAACAGGTTGCAAATGGTTTCTGAGATTTATAGCAATTTGAAAACTGTCTAGGAGCATTGGACGGCAAGCACATCCTTATAAGAAAACCAGGAAATAGTATTATTTGCCATAGTGAATGCAAATTATGAACTCATATACGTTCATACTGGTACAAATGGTGGAATATAGAACGAAA
The DNA here is from genome assembly GCA_927349885.1 of Psylliodes chrysocephalus. Lineage (NCBI taxonomy): Eukaryota > Metazoa > Arthropoda > Insecta > Coleoptera > Chrysomelidae > Psylliodes > Psylliodes chrysocephalus. The sequence goes on from OV651833.1 coordinate 5,787,967, forward strand.
CCAGTATTTAGCAGCGGCTGATGTCAAAGAAATTGTGAATACCTAATCCTATAGAACTGTCTGGTACCAACGAACGCGTGCCGTATGTTTTCATCGGAGATGAAGCTTTTCACAAATGCCAGCCTATCAGCCAAAAAACGTGAGAAAAGCTTATGAACAATTCTACAATGGTCCAGACCGGATAACATTTCAGGAGCGAATGATACAGTAACAATAAAATAGCAATATAAATATTAACTTTCATAAATTAAAAATAAACATAAAATTATACCCACATCGACTGTTATTTGCTTCATATCTTCATGTTCACTTCCATTATCATTTGATGTACCTTTCCGTCCTGTTTCACTTTGAGATGTAAAAAGCAAAAGATCAAAATACCACAGACTTGATTCATAAAGATCATCGGTTCCAGTACCCGTTCCCATAGAATCCTAGACCTGAAAAAATAATAAAGCAAAAATCAGTACTTTCTTGTATCTACGCAACAATTTAGGAGACACATATTTCCCAATGTTTCATAGAAAAGCACTGATTTTTGAGACGTTCTATAGGAAGATATCCACAAAAATAACTGTAAAACACTCCAACCGTGGGGTTAAATGAGTGACTTCAGTAAAAACCTACGAGAATATAATACACTATTACTTACCTTTTTCAGTTCACGTCTAAATGCTATTTTATACGCTTTTTTTTTCAGAATGTCCAGTGTAGCATTTCCATTAATTTCTTGCAGTTTTTTTAAAAGAATTTCATAACTTCCGTTCCGTTTTTTTATTGGAGTAATCTTTTGATTTGACATCCCATAAGCACTTATGTTCTCTATATATTCCTATAAATTCTTCCCAAAACACTTTATTTTGAGAGTCCATACTGATTTATTATGACAGCACAAAGTGACATCCCACTAAATTGGTTTCAAAACTCTCTCCAACCGGTCGTAGCAACATCTACATGTTACAACTTGTCGTACGATAAGCTGGTAGTTCAACAGATTTTATGGAAGGTTCATACTGCGAAACGATTCGATCGCGACGAACTGCAGGTTGTACTACAACACTACTAACCTTGCAACTGTCGTTCAAACTGTCGAGTCAAATGCGGTCGTACAACATATTGTACAATTGATCGTTCCGTCTGTAGGCTGCTTAAGTTCAGTTAGATTTATTATAGAAAGGGTATTTGGACTATTAAAAGGCAAATTCCGAAGACTTAAATATATAGATATTTCTGACCTTGATCTTGCTAACAGAACAATAGCTTCTGCATGTGTTTTACATAATTTTGCTACTAAAATAGAGAATGAGGATTTAGGACTGTTAGATGATGGAGTATTTGAGAATGCATTACGAAATATAATGGATAATGAAGATGTACAACACTTGGGAGTAGCAGCTTCCCCAATACAAAAAAGAAATAATATTGTTACCTTTTTTGTGTAAACATATTGTTTCTCTTTTCTATTTTAAAAAGTATATTACAAATAAATAAAAAATTTCCAAAAATATTTTAATTAAAAACTTATTTCTTGTAATGTGATTGCATAATTTTTTGTTGTTGATAAATTCTCTTAGTAAATTATTCCTTTCCAGCTGGATGTCATTTCTTTTTTCAATTGCTTCTCTAAAGTGTCGTATTCCCCATTTGTTTCTTTTTCAGCTTCTAATTGCTGCTTTCTCATTGAATATAATCTTTTCGACTTCTGAGATTTTTGTTTGGGAAGTTGATGTTGAAGTAATTGCAGGTATTGAACACTGCGACAAAACATTGGCAAATTATCTGGGAACAATGGGGCATGTTCAAAAATTTTGAAATTTTTTTTATGAATAATAGAGTTGAAAATAAAATTACATTTTTTTTATTTTTTTTTTATCTACTCATTTGCCGGAGTTATGAATTTTTTTAAAATTTATGACGTCACCGGGAATAGACCAATAGGAGCTAGCGCACAACGTTGCCAACTAGAAGGTTTACGAGAAGTGATGTACGTTCGTTTGTGTACTCCTTCTTACTTTTAGACTTCTAAAACATCGTTAAACAAATATCTTTTAAATATATAATATCAAATGTTTTTTGAAAGTATTATTTCTGTTTAAACTTTTACCATATTTAAAGTTTCATTGTTTTAAAAGTCATTTAATAATTCAGAAAATGGCAAAATGGCAGCACTGTGTATGGCATCTGTCATCATAGTGTCTCCATCAAGAATTTATTTGGAATTTGATTGTTTAATTTTGTACTTTTTATAAATATTATGACTACGAAAAAGTGTTTTGTTCCAGAATGTGATAATGATTCACATTCATCTTCAAAAATATTTATTAGTGTTCCTAGAAATTTGGAAAGAAGAAAATCAACCTTCTACTAGCGATGTTTCTCGTGAACTTTTTAATAAAAATACACCGGATTATCAAGATGTAGCAGCAATTTCTGCTAATTGTTCTCTTCAGGAAATTGAAAATGAGGCTACTATAATTCTTAGGTGTATAACCTAAAAACCCTTCTGGAAGAAAATGCAGAATCTCCTGAAAGTTTTGAAGATACCGAATTTATTCATCATTTTGTGGAAGAACTAGTAATAAAGAAATAATGGAAAAATGTGGGTATTCAAACAAACTGGTTCCTGGATCCCATATAATGGCAGATAGGGGTTTCAGAATAATCAGCTACTTGAAAACATGAGATGCACTTTAGTAAAGCCACACCTAGTGTATCACAAAATGAAAAAACTTCTCCAGAAGATGTACAATTAAGTAAAAGAATAGCATCTCTAAGAATACATGTGGAAAGAGTTATAAGAAGGGTTAGTTAATTTAACATGTTAAAACCACATTCGTGTGTGAATTTTAAGCAAGTACATTTACTTAGTAATATCTGCATAATTGCTTGTTAACTTACAAGAACCTATTTTGTAAGAGTAAATATTAATTTAATAAACTTTTTTGTTTGTTTTTCAATTTAATTTACCTAATTATCACATTTCAGGGATTATAATCAGTTTTTAAACAGCCAATGTAATTTTTTATAAAATTTTAATTTTTTTGAGCAAATCAAAGAGGAATGAGTACCTGTATATGCATAGATTTTTTTGGGACTAAAACTACCAAAACAAAGGCACCTATTTACAGCAGTTTAAAATGAAACATTTTAACAAAAACGCCTATGTCACAGTGATAAATATTAAAAACCAAGTTCAGTTGAATGTGGTAGCAAAGTCTATATATTCCAATAAATCGGGTAACTACCTGTGGTATCACTGGTGATAAATTTAAAAATATCACAATTCTTGCCACCTTTTTCAAAAAAACCAGAAAGTGTGCCTTCTTATGAAAATGACAACAGTGATAAATGTGAAAAAAAATTTCATGTTGCTATTCGTTATTACGATAGTAAAACATGTTTGCAGTTCCGTTTATTTTTTATGAAAATCTAAGTAAAAACAACCAATGTCAAAGGGTTTTAATTTTTTTTCTGTCAAACCAAATATATCACAAAATTAAAAATTGGTGATTTTTAATAAAAACTTCAATTATTGTTTACAAACAAAAATATAAAAATCTGTGAAAATTTTATTTATTAACCTTTTAATAAAAAATGAGAAAAATGAAGTAAAAAACAATTTATTTACAAATAAAAAATATATAAAAATCCTAAGAATATAAAAGTACTGATTTATTTTCCTGTAGTGGATGAAGAGGTTTCTTTAACAATCTAGCCAAGTGTACATCATTATCAATAACACTGAGTAGATGTTACAGATGGTTCCTCACTTCTTCTATGAAGCCACATGTTTACAACCTCCTGAAAAAAATAAAAGGGTTAGATATGCAGTTACAAAATAACTATATAACCAGCTACAAAATGCCTTATTTTATGTAACAAGACGAGCACTTTACTAGCTCTGAACGAATCCAGTAAAGAACCTCTGATTTTCAAAACTTAAAAAAAACAAGCTCACCAATTTTCACATTTTTGAAATATTATAGAGCTTTTCGAAAAAAACTGCTATTTTTAAAAGTACCATTTTTGTTTATTTTTAGGCTATTGAGTATTATAAAATAAAAAATTACGGGATGCTTTGTTAGCTTCAAACGAATTCAGCAGAGTACCCCAGTTTTTTTTTAAACCACACCACATTTTTTGGCTCCTACAATATTATAAAATATTCGAAATTTGGCATTTTTAAAAAAATTCGCAATTCCTTGCTGACTTCAAAGTTTTTTTTCTGAAAACAAATATACTTACCACATTTTTAGGATTTTAAAACAGCCTAAACATGTGTCATAAGTAGTTGTTTTTATATATTAAAAAACTGAAGTGTCCTGCTGACTTTGTTCCAACAAAGCACCCTGTATTATTTAAAAATAGCAATTTTTTTAGTAAAGTTTTACAATATTTCAAGAGTCTAAAAATGGGGTGTGGTTTTTAGAAAAAAGCTTTAAAAAACCGAATTGCTCTGCTGGCTTCTTTCGAAGGTTAGCAAGCACCATGTATTTTTTAAAAATATAATATTTCAAGTGCATAAATATATGGTGTTGCTGTTTTTACAGAAAAAACTTTATAAAACAGAGGTGCTTTGCTGACTTCGTTCGAAGCTATCAGAGCATTTTAAGTTTTGCATAAAACGAGGAGCATAAAATTTTTGAAAAGGGTATAAAAATAGCCTAAAAATATGGCATGTTTTAACTCAAAATTTCATAGGTGCTCTGCAGCATTCTTTGGTATCATAATTATTACTAGGTTCACTAACAAAATCTATTTCTAGATTATTTTAACACTTGCTGCGTTTACAAAAAATGTCTCTTTATGTCAAAATTAGAAAAAAAATATTTATAGGAATAAAGGGCCTTATACACTGTTTATTATATGTGATATAAAAACAAAAAAGCATAATAAATATTACAAACCTTGAGATTCAACATATCCTAAGCATTGTACACTAAAAATTTCATTTTTGTTAAATACAACAGCCACATCATAAGGTTTTTGCTGTACTTTATGTTTAGGTGTAATTTGTCTCCTTCTCTCTTATGGAAAAAGTAAATATCTCCATATTCTTGCTTGGCAGATCTAAAAATAAAACCTGAGATAAATATGTTTTACTATAAAGTGTATTGCTTCATATAAACTGTAACTACCTACCATTAAAACAATTTATAAATAAAGTTTTACCTTTCTATCTTTTATAAACTGAGTATTGTTAAAAAATGCAGTAATCATCTCCGTAATCATATTTTCGTTTACAATGGGAAAAATACTTGATTCAACTTTTATAAATACAGCTGATAAATTCGTATTCTTCTTCCTTTATATATCCTATATCCCACAGGATAATTTACCCAGATAAATTCAGATTAATAATAAAATTAAACCAAAACAAAAAACTAAGGTTAGTTGTTAGGTGCTGTCAATTTTTAATGTCACTTAGATGTGCGTTCACTTCGACATTCTGTATGTAGGTTTGTTCGTTGGCTTGGTTTTGTATAACAAAAAAAACTTCGACACAAGCTGATTGGTCTATTCCCGATGACGTATAATTTCAAATTTTAAATTTCAATTGGGCTTAATTTAAAAACTTTTAGCTTTTTTAACGAACTGATTATTTAGAATAACTTGTATAGCGACTAACTATTACAATATAGTTTATAAAACAGCATATCTCACATGTGAACATGGCCCATTGCTGAATTTGCAATTATGTCAAGAACCGGACTTTGAATTGTAGGTGGATCATCTAAATTTGAATTAGAAGTAAATTGCAGAAATCGCTGGGTCCACATTCACAGTTTTATCTTCTCAAAAATTTCTTCCATCTCTTTAAAGTATTCCCATACTTGCCCTCTTACAGTTTTTTTTGTATTTATTATATCTAATTGTTTTATGGGTTTGTTTCATGTTTCTAAACATGCGCTCAATTTGATGTTTTCCAACATTTAGATATCCATATTTTACAAAATCTTCTTTTATTTCTTTCCATTCTCATTTTTTTTTTTAAATTTTAGATTCCTTAGTTATTCCCTTTGTTTTTGAATACAATTCAATAACAGTAAAGTAATTTTTTTGTTCCAAGAAAAATTCTCTATAACAAAAATGACAAATGTGGAATTATGCATGTACAAGACAACATTAGTTAGCTACAAATTAATATAATGGACAATACTTTTGTTGAAATATTTTATAGTTCAAAAATGTATATAAGGTACAATACCAGCATATTTAGATTTTTAATTAAGGTTACTAATAATTTATTCATAAGTAACTTGTGTAAATAATGTTAAACTGGATGTTAAGAAATCTTTAAAACGATAAATATAAGAATTAACTTTATTTATAAAGAAAAAATTAGAAAAATATAAATTTTTAAACTAAAAAAACGAAAAAAAAAATAGGAAAATGTTAGTTTTAAACTTAAAAATAATTTTTTACAAACAAAAATCGCATTTAAAATTCTTGTGAGTGTTGGCTCCACTACAGTCTTTATGAACCCAGTTTGCACACAGCGTACAACGGTACCATACTTTAGATTTTCCAAATTCGTTACAGATTATGCATCGTTCACTATCAGAACTTTCAGCAAATCAGCCATTTCTTCATCATCACAAATACTATCTTCATCCATATCATCTGTTTCGCTGCGGTTTCAAATTCTGCTTGTTTCTTTTTCTGCCTATTTTTATTTTTCATTGGAATATATTTCTCTTTCCCGTTATTTATTTCATTAATGTCTTCTTCATTATTAAGATTCCTTTTAATCTTATAAATTTGATTATTGTTAGCAAGAGCTTTCTTTTTCTTTTTTCCTCCTTCTCCTCAAGTAAGACTTTAATAGGGGTAGAAGTAAGTATTTCCGAATATTGCTTCTTTCTAACACCCTTTATAATTTTCTTTTTTGATGCTGTTGGTACTGGTGATAGTGTTGAAAATGCTATTGGGATAGTAGGTATCTTACTATTTTGTATTCCAGATGTCGAGGGTTGTGGTAATGATATTTATGGTTCAATTAAATTGTTATCTTTATCTTCGTCGACTTCAACAACAATAAGATTTTTATTTGGCGGAGCAACAGTTTCGACGTTGATTGTAGAAAGATTATCTGCTGCTGCAAAATCCTCTTCTTTAAACTTTTGATCATCAAATGGATAAATTCCTGTCACCTGGAATCCTAAAACTCCTTTTTCTATATTAGCTAATTGCTGATAGGCACGATTAAAAATTTCTGCCAAATCGTAGTGAGCTAATTTGTATTCTTGAGACAAATAATTTTGGATCTAATAAAAATACTGCTTTTCGAAAGTATTTTTAAGTGGTCCAATGAAAGTGACGTTAAAGGGTTGCATCTTATGAGAAGAATGTGAAACTAACCATAATGATAAAAATATGGCTGCTGTGGTTGTCTAAAACCAGACATACCGGATTTTGTTGTGTGGATGCAACTTTTTGTTGAAAATGTTGAATCCATTTAAAAAAGATTTCTTCGTTGCTCCAACCATTTGGGGAACACAGGTATACTGCACCTATTCGACCATTTCGTTGCAGTTGGGGAGTCATCCTTTTTCTGGGGTATACAAAGAGTGGTAGAATAAATGACCCAGTAGCACTCATGCAGCATATAACCGTCACGTTCTTATCTCTTTCTGCTGATGCTATGACTCCAAATTGTTTAATTCCTTTTGGACCTAACCGTTTTGCAGTTTCTTTTGACACTATGGAAATGCCTGTCTCGTCGACATTGTACATTCTATTGGCAGGGAAATTGTATTCATCACTGACTGATTTTAAATTTTTGTAAAATTGTTCCACCTCTATTTTATTAAATGCGGTTATCCTATTGACATACAAGTTTTACAATTATACAGTGAGCACCATAAGTCTTACCCCCCCTATCTAACTCGTTACTGGAGTCTTGTTAGGAAAATCGCCGAGACACGTTGATTTTTGATTTCTACAATGTACATTTTTGCATGATTAGTTTACAATTAATTTCATCCCTTACTGGAGGGTAGCAACCCTTTCTAAAAATTTAAATGGCATGGGGTGGTGAGTGATAGCTCATTTGAAAGAGGGTTTTATTCTCTATTCAACCGTGTAAAAAAATTTGAAATTTGCTTCATTAATTCTCGACTAATTGTTGTTTCAGAAAAATGGAAATTAACGTAGCGCACTCATCCTTAGAATTAAAATTCGGCCCTGCATGATTTCGGTTTTGGTTCAGACGTGAAGTAAGACTTTTTGCCATTAGAAGGTCACTGTTAGTCTAGTTGCTTTCATATTTTGTGAGGTTTTATTATTTTTAAACATTAATAAATCAACACGTAATGAAGCAAATTTCAAAGTTTTTTGCACGGTTGAATAGAGAATAAAACCCCCTTTCAAATGAGCTATCACTCACCACCCCATGCCATTTAAATTTTTCGAAAGGGTTGCTACCCTCCAGTAAGGGATGAAATTAATTGTAAACTAATCATGCAAAAATGTACATTGTAGAAATAAAAAATCGACCTGTCTAGGCGATTTTCCTAACAAGACCCCAGTAACGAGTTAGTTTGGGGGGGGTAAGACTTATGATGCTCACTGTATGTAATACCGTTTGCAAATGGTTTAGTTTTATGAAAATCATCAAATGTTTTTTTTTTTTCATGACAAATATTACACTTTCTTACTTTATTTAAGTTGTTTTCATGAAGTTCCGTTTTCAAATGATATTGAAATGAATCTTTATTTACTAATATTTTTCCACATTCACATTTTATTTTCTCAACCATTTATATATATAAAAAAAATTTATACTATTAAATGTAATTAAAATATTATAAAATGTTTTTAACTTATCGTCTCCCCAATCCTCTAAATTTGTTAAAATATAGATTTTTAAGTAATTTTGTATGTCGGCCATGAGTAAGTGCTGTAAAATGTCACTAGTCGGCGATCTAGAAATATTGAAAAATTGTGGAAATATTGAAGAACTGTAAATACATTGTTGTAATATTCCTACAGTTTCGTGACATTTTGGCTGTGTTTTTAAAAAAGGTGTGCTGTGCTGGAACGTACATGTTCTATACTAGTAAAAGAATGAACGAGTATAGGCCTAGTGGGTCACAGGCTTGTTCATTTCCTACTCCAGGCTTTACTCAGTATGAAATGATGAGGTTCTGGATGATGGTCTTAGTGACAAACAGTAAGTAAAACTTATTGGTTCCTTCTTTTATTTGTTTACATTTTCAACATTTGTTAATGACTGCTGCAATGGACTACCACTTAGACTCTAGGAAAGGGTTATTTTATAATTATTTCTAATTTATTTAAAATATTTTTATCAATTTCAATTTTCAATCTTTTATTCAATTTTATTTTAGGACAGTATCTTCAGTTACCATTCTAAATGATAAAGATCTGGCAAAAACAAACCACATGTTATCTCCACCTCAATCAATAAATGGATTGTTGTCTCCAACATTTACTGATTAATCAACATCAAATACATTGACTCCTCGAAATACCAAACGGGTATCTTCAGAGGATTCTACAAGATCTGTCGCAGGCAAAAGTATCTATATTTTCTGAATAACTGGGTGACTGCTCATTTGGTGTTTTCAGCCCTTGACTTGTCTAAAATTTTTAAATGGGACAAGTCATAATCCTTAATGTAGTATATCTTTTTACTCAGCATTTTTGATTCATCTTGTTATAAAAAAGAAGGAAGATCCAAATGACTTGGAAAAGGAAATCGCCTCAATTTTAAAGGATACCAGGCCACCAGATGGAGTCGGTGGATTCCTAATACGATTGGGGGAGAGCCTTAGATGAATACCATATAGGAAACGGTTCAAGTTGGAACTAAACATCATGAACCAAGTTTATGAAACAGAGTGTCATTTAGATACAGAATAAAATAAATGCAAATTTATAAATAAATAAAATAAATGTTAATTTAGTGATAAATAATTTATTGTTTCTTATAAACTTATAAAACTTTAGGACACATATATTTAACTTACAATTTAGTTAATATTAATAACCTAATTTAAAAAGTAATTAAACTTGAAAAATTAATAATCATTATTTAATGCTTTTTCCCATTGCCATTCAGTAGCACCAGGGCCGCAAAAATAATCTTTAAATTTATTTCTAAGATTTCCAACTTCTTGTGAAAAAGTGTTTGATCCAGCACTCCAATGTCAAGTAAACCTTCAGTTGTTGAAACTAAATCTTCATCAGGATTGATAATATCTCCTCAGTTTTTTTAGATAACAAAAAATTATGCAAGCAAATACAAGCCTGCACAATTTTTGTTATTGTGGCTTCACTTGCCTGAATTGGTTTGCAAAAATCCGCCATTTTGCTACTAAAAGTCTATAACTAATTACTTTTTGAGTCAAGTCAAGATTGCCTCTACGAGAGTATAGCCGCATTAGGTAATATGTGAGGGAAATGCCTCATCACCTACAAGTACATAAGGCAAGTTATCTTCAGGTGGTGGAAGATTAAAAAGATTTTGCTCGAAACCTCGACCCATTGCACTTCGCCTAAAAACACCACTGTCACTTAATCTCCCAGGTGCACCTATGTTCACCATAATGAATTTATAATTTGCATCTACAATTGCCATAAGATTTATGGAATGCATCCCTTTATAGTTGTAGTAGTTTGATCCAGATTTAGGTAAAGCCTAAAAAAAAGTTATATTTAGGTAACAAAATAAAAAATTATATCAGATAATTACCTGTATTATGACATGTTTACTATCAATTGAACCAAGGCAATTTGTAACGGTCCCATTTTTACCTTAAGACATATTCTTTTTTATATACCTTCTTGTATTAATTTTATTCTCTTTGTACCCCTACGTTTAATTCTGGCTAAAATTACTTCGATTCTAATGTAACTTACCTTGTCTTTCCTATCTTTATGAACGTTCTTTGCATGAATGTGTATTTTATGATTTAAGCAAATCAGGGGTTATATGCCCACCTACCTCGCGAACTCTGGGATCTAGATACCAGCGTCGATATGACCCGTGGACAGGCATTTGGGTATGCAACTGGTCTAAGTTCATTCCGATGACTTATTAGCCACCTCTGGAGCGACTCCCTGCTCCATCTACTTCGAGTATTTGGGTATGCAAATTGTCTAAGTCAATGCGACTTATTAGACACCTTTCGGTGCGACTCCCTGCTCCATTTGCTTCGAGGGTCCAGGATGCTACGTTGTAGTAGGCCTGTTTTTCGTGTTTCCTGCCACTAGATGCCCTGTTACAGCCTGAGGTAGACCTTTTCTTTTCCTGGAAAGGCCTGATTTGTTTCCACCCTGTATAGATGAGTATGTCAGAGTTCTAGACCTTTTTCCATTCCATTCTTTACTTCTACTCTTGTCTTTTTCTTTAATCTAAAGCCATATCTAATTCAGTTTCACTTTCTTTGATCTCCTAAAATCAAATTAAGCCAGGATTAACTGTATTTTGTATCTTCTTTGCTTTTCAGTTTTTCTTCGGTACTCACCTGTTGAAAATAATGAGTCTATCCTTATAATAATCCGTTTTAAATATGTTTTCGGGGCCCTATTTCATTTTAATTGGCAATATTCGTACTCGATTCTAGGTACATCCTTTCTTTTCTTTCCATTTTTCCGTTTTTCTAACATCTAATTCTAATATTCCATCCCCGAATAATCGTATATATCATTTCTCCTTACTTCCAGACGTTTTAATTGTATTTATAATCGGTAGAATGTAGAATAAATGTACTTTGTTTTTAAATTCATTGTTTTTGACATTAGCTAATTAAATTATGTCACTGTCATATGTTTAGACGTTAACTGTCAGTAGTCAGCAAAGTCGCGTTCGGCTGTGCGAACTCGGACGTTCAACTGACTATAGAACACCGTTTTCGACGGAATCGCTTCAGGGTGTTTCTATTTTTAAGTAAGGGTAAGATGGTTTAGTGGTGCGTAGTGATAGAATTATGTATTATTTGTCGTTGAGTATGCCCACCGTTTATTTTATTTAGGGATTTAGGGTAGTTTACGGATTTCGAGGATTTTATGCTAAAGGAACCCACATGTACGTTTGTTTTGGCGTTTCGTGGCTTCAGTATCGGATTTCTATTGGTCGAAGAGTCGATAATATAGGTTCCGTTGTATCGGTTTTTCTGGCGATTGGTCACAAAAGATCAAGTGACTGCGTTTCGGTCATCTCATTGGTTCAGAACGAATTTCTTCGTTTGAGTTCTCGAAGGTACCTGAGTTTTTGAAAAAAAAAGGGTCTTTCAGGTTGTCGAGGTAGCAACGTGGAAAAAAATACCGAGAGGTGCTTTCAATCCTTTGAAAATTACTAAATTGTGTGGCTTTTGCGCCATCCCTCGTGTAAGGGGATTTATTTGTGGATTTTCAAACAGTGAGACATATTTTGTGGCTGGAAATTGTTGGCTGAGTTTTATTGGAAAGTGTGGAACTTGTGGCAGCCATTTGTCTTACGACGCTGTGCGGATAATTGGATTGGGGGGCTATCGTGGCCCATCTTGGCATTTCCCGCCGTATACGCTCCACCTGCTTGGACCTTTAGGAAATATTTCGTTTTCCCTTTTTCGATAAAAAGGTAAGTTTTTCTTTTTTTTTTTCTTCATGAGGCCGCGCCAGTTCTCTTTTATTATAAAACAAGTCATGTTAGAATAATGATTTGGGCAATCTGGGTGTTTTGTTTAATACTAGTTTTGCTTTTTTTAAAAGTAATTTTGATAGCTTGTAGGGCTGTGAAACTTAATAAGTATATTTTAATTTTGGGAAAAGGTTCAGAGATTAGAAAAATTGTTCGTTTTATTTTGAACTAGCCAGATATATCCTGACACCGGTTTTTCTTGGCTAATTTTAGGGACGACCACCCCACCACCACGTCGACCAACTCCTGTTTGGTAGCGCTGGTAATTTTGAAACTATGCAACTGTGGTTGCAGAAAAGCGAGGGATTTCCTCTGTTACCTCCTTCAGAATTAACTATGGCTGGAGAGTTATGGATTTCCTTCGGCATGGTGTGTCTGTGTCCTGATTTTGGATGTTATTTTGCCGACGTTGCCGGATCTATCCATGTTACTGGTGAACAGGTTATGTGGAACTAAATTTATTATTCATTGCACCGATTTATTTATTTGTTTTTAATATATATGCTTTGTTTATAATATCTTATATCCTACATATTATTTTTGGTGTATTATTCAAGGGAACTTGACTGTAGTCTGGTGGGTTATTATTGTTGAAGCCAGTATTTGACTAATACTGCAGTTGGGTCTCGCCGTTTGATATTCGGTACAGACTGGGGTCAGTTTCTCTTGGATTTTGATTTTTTTTTTTTTATTATTATTCATTCTGTTTAACGGGGGGAGAATACTTATTGTTAGATATATGCTGCTCATGCGCAGTGCGGGACTATTGTTCCCTGTGATTTTACTTGGGTCTATGTACCTATATTTTACCTTTACAAATTGTAAAGCGGAAATTAATTTTAAAGCATCTATTGCCGTCGTGTTTTTATGAGAAACTAATTCTCACGCATCGTCGCTTTTGGTACCAAACGCTAACGACTGTATTCATAATTTTTAGTACATTTATCTCCTTTAATCTCCGCTACTGTAGGAAATATCATTACGTAATACTGATTTGGGTGTTAATATTACTTTAACTAATTTTTATCAAAGGGTAAAATACTTAAATGAAATATTTGTGATAGTGGGATATTTTGATGTTGGGATCGTTTAATACTTTAATATTTTAAGTTACTTTAATATTTTGATACTTTAATATCTTAAGTTACTTTAATAATTTGATACTTAAATATTTTTTTTTATGTCAGATATTTTTTTTAAAGGATATCTTTTCGCGGTTATAATTTGTAGGTTACCAACCTCATTTGGTTTGGTTACCTGATTGGTGTTTACTTATTTTAGTTTTTGTGCACACTTTCAACTTTTCTAATAAATCGGTGTATTTTTGGAGTTTGTCCTTTTCTTTACCTGACTTTGTTGACTTGCACGGTAAATTTGGTTCTGAATAAAGGGGGAATTGAAGTCAACTGGCGCCCAAGAAGAATCGATCAATTTTACTAGGAATTAACCCACTCCCGTCTTCACATGAGTGACCCGATAGGCAAAAGATTGCGATCGACAATCCACCATACATTGTAGCGCGTTGTGGCCGTTACAAATTTTTGAAGTGCCATTTCAGCTCAAAGTCCCTGGCTATTTCTTTCCAGTTTTCAACATTAGGTTCAACAAAAACTTCTTCTTTTAGACTTCTCCAAATGGCCTCACATGTTTCTGCTATAATTGTAGACACAGTCTGTTTCCCTATTCTGAAATAATACGATAGGGATACCATAGTATCTCCTAATGCCAAGTAACGTAAAGTTATTTCCAGTCGCAGCTTTGGCTCAAGTGGTTCTCTGATGACAGTCTGTTTCTTAATTAAATATTCTACTTTGCACAATAATTTATCAAATGTTTCTGGTGATAAATTCTGCTTGATAGCAGGCCTCCGCCACGAAGGACATTTCGATAATTTTATTGCCAATGCACCCATTGCATTCAAAATTGTTTCACTCTTAGGTAGGTACATCGCTATCCATTTTATAAATATTCAGCTGAAGACACAATAAAAAATACAATGATTAATCAGCTTTCAAATTTCAATGATGGCCACCTTGCTACGTTCTATTTGTATACAAACTGTTTTTTCTGCTTTTACGCTGAAACGAACAGACATCGTCAGGATCGAGTACGCTGAAACGAACGTATTCCGCTGTTAAATTGAATCCCCTTCAATTCACCCATGAGGACCCACCATCATTTTAATTAATTAAAAAATAGTTAGATTTTAGTTCTAAAGTTTGTGTTTAAAACCACTTCTAATTTTTTAATTAAAAAAAAAACTTATACCTTTCTTATTCCAAAAAATTTGCTTTGTAAAGCAAAAAATAAATGCTGGTTTAAAAAGCAAACTTTATTCGCAAAGTGGGAAAAGATACAATAATAAGATTTCTATTCATTACTGTCGGAATCAGAGGTCAGAAGCATATCATCCACGTCTTGATCAGATTCGGAATCAGAGTCACTTAAAACAATATTTTGTGTCTTTTGTGACGTCGACGCACTCAAAACAGTAGTTTTGGAAGTTTTATTTTTCGTTTTCTTGCCCTTGGTGCTATAATGTTTTCTTCCTTTTTTGAGATTTTTATCTAAGCTGTGATATACTGTACTGGTGGTACAAACTCTAACAATGTCTGTAAATTTTTCCACTTTTCTACCGAAATAGAGACAGGATTTTCATTTAACATAGAGCCGAATATTTTCTGCAAATCGGTGGGTGGTCGACCATTAAAGAATATGTTTCAGAGTATTTTGTATATTTGAAGTGATAAATCTGCCTAAAGTTCATTTTTTTTGTTCTCTGCGTCCTTCTTGGGGTCGCTTATGATGTAATTAAGATGAGCAAATGAATAAAAATGTTCCTTGGTCATATCATGTACTTTAAAGCGTTTGGAAGCTGATCTTATTACATTACTCCAGTCCTGTGGTACAAATACTTACGGGGATTTCCTTTTACATTTTTCTATCAGTCCAAAGAACATGTCGCACTCCATTTATGTATGCCCGGGTTCTAAAAATTTATGATCTATTTCTTCAAGTTGTGTGGTTTTCACCAAAAACATAAAAAGTTTGCCTATGTTCTTGTTCTTGTTTTGACCCCCGCACAAATCGCCATAAGCGATCATTCTTTTTACATTAGATGGAAGGGACTTGATAAACCTGATTAATCAGTATCCAATTTCCTGAGAACCCCTTGAAGCTACGTCCTCAGACCAAACATACATATTAGCTTTATTGTTTATTAAATCGTAAATGCAAAAATTATATGTCCATAACTGTCTTAACACTTTCAAAGATGTTAAAAGTGGCGTTGGCAAAGACTGTTGAAGATCAAAGCATACAACTCGTTTTTCTTCACAGTCACTGCTTTTTCAGCTCGTCTTTGATGGACTGCTAGCTGAACTGTGCTCTCTGCGACTTTAGATTCATCTGTTGAGTATTTTATAATATTTTGATAAGAGTCACAACGGGTATAAGTGTCTGAATGTGATCGATGAAATCGTAGGTTGAATTGAGTACAAAATATGTGCCGATAATACAATATCTTCACGGGTGTTTGGTCTCTCCATCGCAGGTAGCTTTATATAGGTTGTACATGATCTTTATATTTAAATCAGGCGACAGGTACTTCGTTTGAGCATTTTCTTTCCGGGAATAGTGACTTTGGTATCTCGGATTTTTTTTATATGGGTAATTACAAAAGCTCGGCGCGCATGATTCATTCTTCTATGAGTTTGTTCCTTTCCTCTTTTATCAGGTTCTGCTACACCAAGGTGATTTGTCTTGGAGCAAACAGTAGTAAATTTTTGAGGTATTGAATGTCTTTAAAAAAAATTGTTTGCAAACACGCTTGTTTAGCAAAAAAATATTGGTGCTGAATTTTCGTTCTATATTGCTGTTTCTTTGTTTTTTCAACTGAGCTTCACTTTTTTAATGCATGACGATAAAAATGCAGTCTAAAGGTCATAAGAAGGTAGATTGTAGTAGGCTGTAAAAAGTTCTTGTTTCTGTTCTTTATTTATGTTCCTGTTATATTATTTATATCGACAGTTATATTAATATGGTTGCAATAATTTGCTTTGACGTACCTTGTTATTAGATACATACTCTTTACCTTTAGTTCTAAGGCGTTTCCGTTGGTTAATCTTCCATTTAGATGGACGTTTCTGTCTTTTTCTAGCTTTGACTGGCGTAACAAGGGCATCATCGCCTGTATCTGAATGGGTGCTGCTGGAAACACTGCCATTACTATTTTCATCTTCTTCAGTATCTAAAGTTGACAAAGTATCCGAGGGAGTGTATTCTTCATCTTTATCAGTCGCATATGGGTCTGAATGTAAGATAATCGAACATGAGCTTTAAAAGTCGAGAAAATCATTGCAACTATAGAAATAAGTTCAATAAATTGGCGGTACAATGAGTTATTCTAATAACAAGCTTAATTTCAAGTGTTTAGCGTAAACAATACAATAATTTATTGATACAGAAAAGTAATAATAATAACCGTATATTATCATAACCCTACTTTATCTTTTTAAACATTGCAGTGATCAGATTTTTGGTAATTACAAATTATAATAGATATTTATTATTATATGACATGGAAACTTACCTTCATCACTTTCCATAACTAATTAGCAAAGGTCGGTGAACGAAACAAACAAAAACTTTTGCAAGATAAACTTCAGTCGGAGTACGTGCACTTGTTACAACAAACTGGTTGGAATAAAATGGGTACAAGTGCATTTGTACCCCTTCTTATTCTAAACAAATATGCACGTTTGTTCACTTGATTTTTCCACTGGATAACAGATGTCGCTAGGAGTATTGAAAATTACTTAAATCCTTTTTATTTCAATATATCGCAGTCTCATATTTCACAAAACGCACTTATCTCCTAATTTAAAAAAATTGTACTTATACCCTTTCTATTCTAACCCCTTCAATTATAATTTTATTTGTATATATTTTCCTCCCTTTTTGGATTAGCGGTCACTTTTGAATGCCGTTACAAATATATTTAATATGCTACTTAAGTTAATTTATTAAATATATATATATATATATATATATATATTTATATTCTCCTTTACTTTTAGTAAGAAAGGAACGAACAGAAGTATTGGAGGTGAATCTTTTCGTTATCCTCAGATTTTGCTACCAGTAACATATGTTAATATTTCTCTACATTTCCTTTTCTTATTGTAAAGAAGAAAAGAACAGAAGGCTTAGCAGTTAACCGTTACTCCATCGTCAGGTTTTGCTCTTTATAAGGTAAGTAACTTCTGTTGAATAAGCGTGGTTTTGGTCAACAGAATAAAGCCAAATATATCACTTTAACTTCTTTATTATAATAAAAAGAACAAAAAGGCTTGTAACCCAAAATCATTAATAATACTTTACATTTTAGAAAAACAGGGAACACACGAATGACACGTTCCGAAATATGAGGGGCCTAGTATCAAAACCGGCAATATCCCACTTTCATAGTTTAGAGATATTTACGAATAACTACTGCTGCCTTATTATTTATGCTAGATAGTTGGAGATTATTGAAAACGGTAGTTTACTCGATTCTGAACAATAACTAATAGTTCTGTTACTTAGAACTGACAAGGTTTTTCCAAAATATAATACAAAAATATGGAGATTGCCGGTTTTGTTCCTAGAGGTAGGACATTGCCGGTTTTGATACCGAAATGTATAAATAGACCCGAGAAAAAAGGCAATGAAAGACGAAGTGAGTGCTAAACTAAAACTGTATTTTTCTTTAGGTAACAACATAGTAGAAAATAATATCAAAAATTAAACCAATACAGATGGAATCTCTGCAATGAATTTGCAAGAGGGTTCATCATCAACAAGTTGATTAGCTTCTCTGTCTAGGGTTTCTTCCGACTCTTCAGGATTTTCTGTGTGGCTCTCCAACATTTCCTCGCTGGGAACGATATCATTATAAAACATCAGTTCATCTAGATCTCTCCACTTTTTGCCAAAGTGTTTGGTCAGCAATTTGTTCACGTCATTTAACTTCAGACTGTTGACCTGAGGCAGGCCGGCGTTGATTAGATCTGGTTTAATCATGCCAATTGGTTTTCCTTTTTTTGTGAATCCCTTAAAGGTTTGCAAGTCGCTCCTATAATGGACTTCACCTCTTATTAAAATATTTCCAGACTGGCATCTCTTCAGATAAAATCGTTTCGTATTTTTAAATTGGAAGTGCCATGATCCTGGGGGTTTCAGTACCTCTTTAACGCTTTTTTCCAGTCGTAAACAGTACAGTCTGTACCTAAACGAATGGGAGTCGCAATTTTTGAAAAGATTTCAATGTAGGTGTCAGGTTTGGTTATTACTTCCAGTTTTTTAATGTTCTTTTCGATGTGACCAAACACCCTGTCTGCTGGAAGAAAGGAATGCCCCACTACGGGAAAGATGACTTCCAAATTCTTAATATTTAACGGGGCATTATTTGCTAGCCATTTGGAGCACATCCCTATAAGAGTGCTATTCTTGTTTTGGCCGCTACATCCATCTGCCATAAGCCTAACCGTGGTATGGTGAGGGCCAAACTCAATTTTTTTCAGTCTATCATATACAGCTGATGAAACCTCATTGGAACTTTTTGCGAACTCATTTTCGGTCCAGTAGTACGAAAAAACATTTTCTGGATTAAGCTTGGATTTTGATGTACCTTCTACAATCGTAAAGTTGTAGAGGTACAGCTGCCTTGAATAATAGGCTGTTTGGTCTGGCACCTTTGGTAGAACTAAGTTCTTCTCGCAATCGAAAGATATGGTTACCATATCATCTCTAGCTTCTTTAAGTAGATTAAAAAAAGCATCTGCTCTCAGTTTGTGAATTTTTTTGTCTGTTGAAAGCTTTTTCTTTTCTTCTACATCTTCGCAACGTTTGATTCTTTCAGCCAATTCAAGGCACGTGGAACACACGTCAGTTCGCGGTGTTGTGAAACTCAAATTATACTTTGTGTTGAAAATTGTTCGAAAATACGACAATTTTACTTTTTCTTCTGGACTGCACTGCTGATCATACATGGTGTGCATTTTTTGTATCGATAAATCTGAAGGAAGGTATAGTCTTTTTGAACTGGAGCGGCAATAGTGTGATTCAATGCACTTTAAACTATTGATGAACTGTTGAACCGCCGCTTGTTTGTCTTCGTATTTAGGAGGTTTTCGATCTCCACCTCTTTTTTTGTATTGGTGCTTGACCACTGGAAGTAAAACTCTTCATGACGTGGCTCACACGATGTTTTGTAATATCAAGTATGTTTAAAAAAGCCGACTTTTGAGGAATAATTTCTCACAAAACATTTTACATGGGTAACTTTGGCTTCTCGTGTTGCATTTTTCGAACGGCGACGTTTGCACACATCAACAGAGCAATGCTTTAGAATGAACGAGTCTTGCAATAGCTTGTTTTTTGTCGCATAAAATGCTTCATGAAAGTCTTTAACTTCCTTCATGGTTAACGAAGAACACTGAAAAGCCTTCGTTTTGTGACCACATGTTGGATATTGTGGCAACTGTTTTGCAGAATATCTGCAACGAAGACTAGACAATACAACTCTATTATCAGTATGAAAAGAAAGAAAATACCTGAGCTTCTTGCGAACATTACATTTCCATGTGACTGGATCACGTTTTCTTTTACGGGCCTTACCCGGCTCAGCAGGAGATGCATTCACTTCCATTAGGTTCTCAGGCAAAACTCAACAATCAACACAAGATTTAACAGGATGAACAACCACAATGGACTAAACGAAAGCAACAAACATAATAGGTATTTGCTATTTAAATGCTATTTCATGTGATCAGCTGATCACATGTCGCGATTCTGATTGGGTGGCATGGAGTTTGCCGATTTTGATTCTGAAAGTCATATGGAGATTGCCGGTTTTGATTCTGATGAGTAGTTTCCAAACTAAATTTATATGGGATAAAACCGTTTTTGTTACCAACTAGAAACATATTCCAATAGTGCACAACGAGACGAAAAAACTGCTATATGCAACACATTTTACTGAAATTTTGAGATTGCCGGTTTTGATACTAGGCCCCTCATATAACCATGTTCAGTAATTATATTTTGTTTAGTTGGTAATATCAACAACTTCTACTTGCTACTTTGTATAATTTTATTCCAATACGTTATCTCGCGAATAATATAATATTTTTTAATTTTTAGTTCCCACTTCTAGCTTTAACCACAATTATGGTTTTTTGCCTAGATTATCGAGTTTTGAATTTTTGTTGCCAAATAATTTAATTTTCAATAGGTTTATCGATTAATATTTATACTTGATGGCAAATGCAATCAGTGATAATTTTTTTTGTTAATTTTCCTATTTTTTTAAAGAATGACATTGGGTAAATTTTATTCTTTTTAATTATTAAAAAGAAAGTTTTAACTTTGGAAGCGAAAACTTATTTTTTAAAAATGAAACTTTATTAACTTTTGTGAACTTAACAGTGCTAACTTTTGAGAACGTATATTCTAATACAAGAACAAAGTATCGAGTCTAAATGAATTCTGAATAATATAATACATGTTTGACTATTTATATGAAAGAAAAGTAACATTATCTTGTTTACAATATTTACAAGGTTACAATTATATTTTAGGTGATTAAGGGAATATTTTGATATAACTTCTTCCTTCCTAAGATTCGAAAAATATGGAAGTACTTTTCGAAATTTCTTGAAGGCTAATTGCAGCATTTTCTTCAGGAATTTTTAGCTTCTTCTTTATTCTTAATTTTTCCAAAATTAATCTTCTGTCTGACTAGTAGCAGAATAATAATAATGAGTAGTATAACTCCTATAGTAGAACCAAATAGTGAATTGTTATACGGGATGTCCTTTATTTCTTGAATAGGTCTGAGTTGTTTGGAAATTTCATTGAGTTCATGTAAATTTTCAAAATCGAGTTTTGTAATGTTTGAAGTTTCAAAATGTTTTGATGAATGTAAAGTTTCTGGTAAAATATATGGTTTGTCTTGGCGAATTTGAATATTATTCATAAATTTCTTGTTTCTAGTCCAAATTTCGCGATTTTCGGGTATCTTGATTAAAGTAGGTGATGTTATTTGTATGTATTCATTACTTTTGCATTTAGAAAATATTTGCTCTGGTTTCGCTGAGATTATTAATATATTATCCATTGTAATTTGTTCAACAATTAATTCTTGCACTATGACATCTAATATGTGGCAATCTGTTGGGGTTAATCCTTCCAGGAGTTGGAGGGTACAGTTATCTCGTGGTACAAAATTTTGTTTACAATAATAATTTTCTTCTAATGAGGTCCATTCTTCTTTTTCGAATTGCGTGTTATATTTCTTCCGTGCGAGGTAAGGAAATAAGGGAGTATACATTTTATTGGTTTGTATGATAGGGAACAAGTGGTAAAATTCAAAAGTATTAGAATCAAGAATGTATTGCAAAGATTAGCTTATTTTCTGAAATTAATACTTGTGTTCCCAAAAATTGATAATAGGTTAGAATGTTTCTAAATTTAGGCACTTGGTTTTCGTTATAAATTATGTATAAATATTTAATCATATCAGGTATTTCAGAGTTTGAAACTATAGAATTATATAATGAATTCAATTTTGCAAATGTGATAGCATTTTCAAGGTTGTCTATAAAATTATTAGTTGTGTGACAATCTAGATTGATTTCTGATAATATACTCTAAAGGCTAAGATAACTCTCTAAAGATTTTATTTGATTGAAGAATGATGCTTGTATTTTATTTAAATCTTTTCTAAAGTTTTCTTGATTTTTACTTAATACTGTAATAGATTTATTATAATTCTTAATTAGTTTTTCTTGTAATGAAATTTACAAATTAGTTTCTTTTATTATATTTTGCTGGTTCATTTGTAAAGTATTAATAGCTTTATTATATCGAATTTCGTCATCGGAATCTAATGTTCCAAAGAGCCATTTGTTTATCTTTCCTATTCCATTTATTAAACCTCTTTTAACTCTAATATGGGGTTGAATATTATTCATCTTATTCTGGTCTAAATTAATTAGGTATTCCGTTCTCGCTAGCATATTTAATGATAAACTATGATAAAATATAGGGTTAGTAATTTGAATATTTGTTGATACTTTTTCCTTAATAATATTATAATGATTAATTAATATATTTACTTGATCAATAAACGTCTTAATATCTACATAATGAATGAACGTATATTTACTATACATATATTAATTTGGCGTACTCTAATTCTATTAGTAAAAGAAAACTCTCTAACTTTGTGATTTCAATATCTTCTTCAGTGCTTCGATGTGCTTGGGCAAGCAGACAAATCGTCGTTAATATGAGGAGTTGCATTTGCGTCGTTTTCTTTGTCCTACAATAATTTATCTGAATTATTTCTAGGTTTCCGCATTGTACTTTTATGATAATCACCTGAATTAGTTTGTATTAAAATAACTTTATCTTTTATTATTTGTTTTGGAGTAAATTTTGGAAGTTTCTTATCTCTATTTTTTGTTTTTACATAGCAGATTTCTTCGTTTGAATAATCAGGTTGATTTTCTTTGTTTTCGTTTAGTTTATTAATTATTTTTTCTTTAATTTCTTCATTTTTATTTTTGATTTTATTGTATAATTGTTTTGTAACTTTTGCTTTATCTATGTGACCTTTTATTATTTCAAATGGGGTAAATTTGGTTACAGAATGTATAGAAAATAACAAAATACTGCGTTTCTTATAATTTTATTAGGGGTAAGTTTCTTATTTTCTTGGGAAATACATCGATAATTTTCAATTAAAGTAGAATGAAATCGTTCCACAGGGGAATTAGAATTACTGTTTTTAGCAGTTGTGTAATGCAATTGAATATGGTGTAATTTACAAAAATCACTTAAGTCAAAATTTTTAAATTCGGTACCGTTATCGGTTGTGATCTTTTGATGAGATATAAAGTCTAAAAGTCTATCTACGACTAAAGTACTGAAGTAGTATTATAAATACAGAATAAAAAGAAATACTTACTTTTGAATAACAATATCTTATTCAGGTTTGTTTCTATAATTACAGGCAACAAAAATAATCCATAAAATAAAAAAACATTAAATCCAAACGCCATACTTTTCTTCCTAAAAAAAATATAACACCCTGTATAGTTATTTTTTTTAATGCAATGTAAGAAAAAAAAGCAGAATTTGACAGATGTAAGGTAAAATTGTATAAAGGTGTGTCATTGGTTTATTTAACAAGCAACAAATATTTTGATATCTGAAGGGGAGTTAGATTTGAGCAATTTTTATCATTAAAGTTTGAATTCAATTATTATAAAGTCATTTTGTGAATCAATTATAGTTTATTATTAAAATACAAACCTTTTTAAGTAGAGTTTTGATGATGTCATAATTTGAAGTAATTTCTATTGGTTTCTAAAACCTCAGTAAGCGTAAAGGGAGGTTTGGTCCATAGCAACCCCTAGTTACGCGATAAATAAGGACTTCTAGAAAAATCTAAGATGGAGACGAAAAAAAAGGTGTCACCTGAAAGAAAATTAGTTCAAAAAAATCAATAAATATTGATTTGGATAATTTAAACAGTAAAAAAAATATTAAGTAAGTCAATGACATACAATTTATAAATAATATTGCATTGTATGAATGAGTTTATAAAGAAAAATTCAACTTACCGGCCACAAAGTGTTTTCAAAGGATTTGGAGTGTCTCATCCAAAGAAAGAATCCGATATAACGTAAGTGCAAGCAGATCAATTCCCATATTTCACATTATTGAGTCATGTGTGTTACAAAAAAATAAACCCAGTGCACATTATAAGTTAAAAGAAAATATAAACACTAAAGAAAGGATATTTCATTCTTTAAAAGTTTCATATAGTTACCTAAAGCTTGTGAAGATAAGCGAAAACAGTGTAGATAGTTTAAAAAACTTTTCTTTATTCCAAATACACATTCTGATATTATTTCAATAGAAATACAGGTTATGTTGTGAAATAGGATAGAAAATAGAAAGTATTTTCGTGATTTTTATCCAGAGCAATATAAAGTCATTTCAATTTTCGATATTTGCAACGCAAATAAATGTTCTTACTTAAATTTCTACTCAACAGAGGTTATGAATAGTAATCTATCTGGTACTTACGAGGTTTATTCGAAGATGGTAGCACGATCTCGCGTTTTGCGTGTATAGTAGGTCACGCAGAGAAATTAAAATTTAAAATAATCTGGATAAAAAAAGGAATACAAATTATAAATTTTGATAAAAATGTATGTCATGTATTTTCTTAACTAGTTTATAGAATCTTATATAACTTCTAAGCGACTTATAGTTCTGGATTTCATGTTTTCAAAATCAGCGTTTTAGAAATGTATTTAATTTCTACCAAAATAAGTTTGCTTTTTTTTTTTTACAGCTAGTGTTTTAGAAATGTATTTAATTTCTACCAAACTGAGCTTGTTATATATGTTACTTTCACATCTAGTATTTTAGAAATGTATTCAATTTCTACCAGACTGAGCTTGTTGTTACAATTTTCACACTCAGTGTTTTAGAAATCTCATCAATTTCTACAGAACTGAGCTTATTAATTCTACCTTTCCACAACCAGTGTTTTAGAAATGTGATTAATTTCTACGGAACTGAGCTTGTGAGCACTGTTTTCACAGCCAGTGTTTTAAAAATTTAATCAATTTCTACAGGACTGTACTTGTGAACTATACCTTTTCATAACCAGTGTTTTAGAATTGTGATTAATTTCTACGGAACTGAGCTTGTGGATACCTTTTTTCACAGCCAGTGTTTTAGAAATTTAATCAATTTTCTACAGGACTGTACTTGTGAACTATACCTTTTCATAACCAGTGTTTTAGAATTGTGATTCATTTCTACAGGACTGACCTTGTGAACACTCTGTTCATAGCCAGTGTTTTAGAAATTAAATCAGTTTCTACGGACTGTACTTATGAATTCTACCTTTTTACAACCAGTGTTTTAGAATTGTGATTAATTTCTACGGAACTGAGCTTGTGGATACCTTTTTTTCACAGCCAGTGTTTTAGAAATGTAATCAATTTTCTAAAGAACTGTACTTGTGAACTTAGATTTTTTTTTACTCACCAGATATCATCATTTCTTGTAATTAACGGTTTCATGTGCTCTGCTGCTATTACTGTTTCGTATCGTTTAGCGGTTTTGCATCGTTCTGAACCCAAATCATCTTTAACCTTGTAGCGATCATTGCCAATCACTTCGTGGATTGTGAACGGCCCTTTAAATTTTTCTCGCAGTTTCTTACTCGTCCTATCACTTTCAAAGTTCATTACTTTGAATAAAACTGTGTCTCCGACTTGGTATTCTGGAGCTCTAATACGTTTTTTGTTGTGATATTCGTCTTGATTTCTTCTATTTTCTTCTAACCGTTTCCCAATTTGTTCTCGTAATGTTGTTACATCAATAGGTGGCGGTTATATTACGTGATTTAGAAATCGATCACCTTCTGAGCTTAGTTTCATTCCAAGTAAGACTTCCCCAGGTGTTGTTCGGGTAGTTTTATTGACTGTACTATTGATGCCTAATTGAATTTTATTAATATTTGTGTCCCACTCGTCCGAATTAATATTGGCTCCGCTTGTTGAAATGGCATCCAGTATGGTTTTATTAAAACGTTTCACTTGACCGTTGGCCCTAGGCATCGCGTTAGCTGTATGATAGTGTCGAATTCCCATTTCTTTGCAAAACTTCCTTAATTTTGATGATGTAAATGCTTTTCCTGCATCGGAGATCAATCGTTGTGGGGATCCGAAAATACTGATAAGATTGTTCATTTGATCTATTACCGGTTTACTTTTTGTGTTAGGTACAGCATTGATAAAGGTAAACTTTGTAACTGAATCTACAATGACTAATAAATATTTGTTGCCACCTTTTGTCTCCACGAATGGCCCAACATGATCTATATGTAACGTATGGAATGGACGAGCATGCTTTACTATTAAATACAAAAACCCAGGTTTCTTACCAGCTTGTGCTTTATGATATTGACAACTTATGCAAGATTTAATGTATTTTGTAATGAACCTTCTCATTTTGGGAAACCAATACCTTTCCTTTACTCTCTGTAATGTCTTATCGACAGAAAAATGGCCCATGTCATCGTGGTTTGTTTGGAGTATTTGCCAACGGCAATTTTTTGGAACAACCCATCGATGACCATTTTCTGTGAGTTTAAAAACCTTACCCCCCCTTAAATCGTAATTATTGAAAATGTCTTTTTCTTCATCTGCTAGCCCCGACTCTAAGATTTCTCTTATTCTTTTGATATGAGGATCTTCATTTTGTACTTTTGCTAACCAGTCTCCTTCCGAAATGAGCATAACGGTTTCTGTAGTACCTGTTATTTTTTTATCAACTATTGGATTACGACTAAGAGCATCTACATGGCGCATTTGCTGTCCAGGTCTATGCTCTATTTGATATATAAATTCCTGAAGACCTAGTACCCATCTACTGATTCTACTATTAATATCTTTTTTTTTTTAGTGTATTTTTAACGGCGTTACAATCAGTTCTAATTACGAAATCGATTCCTAAAAGGTAATGGCGAAATTTGTCAACACTGGCCACAATAGCAAGAAGTTCTAACTCAAATGAGTGATATTTTTTCTCTAGTGAAGAGGTTTGCCTGCTATAGTAAGCTACAGGTTTTTCTCCCTGTTTCGTAACATGCATCAAAATTCCACTTAATCCGACTCGACTAGCATCTGTATATAATATTGTTTTTAGTTGTGGGTCAAAAATTATTAACAGTGGGCTTGTCATCAGTGTCTCTTTAAAGTTCTCCACCGCTTGAGAATGTTTATCAGTCCACAACCATTTTTCATCCTTTTGTAACAACCTTGTCAATGCTTTAGTTTTCTCAGCGAATTTGTAAATAAATTTTCTAAAATAACCTATCAGGTCTAAAAACTGGCGTAGTTGGTGAACATTCCCAGGTCGCGGAAACTTCTTTACTGCCTCAAGTTTATAAGTGTCTGGAGTAATACCCTCTCCAGTTATTTGATACCCTAAAAAGGTAATGTTTTCTTTAAGAAAAAACACTTTGGCAAATTTAAGGTGACGCTATTTTCTTTTAATAACTGAAATACTTTTTCAAGAATTCTCAAATTTTCTTCTTTTATTTTAGAAACTATCAGAACATCATCTAAATAAATAATTACATTTTCAAATTTTAAATTACCGAATAGTTTATTCATAGCTTTTTGGAAAACAGCTGGGGCATTCGCAAGCCCAAATGGAATTCTAAGGTACTCAAAATGTCTATTCGGTGTTACGAATGCAGTTTTTTCTATAGAATCGGGATGCATGGCGATTTGGTGGTAACCTGATTTAAAATCAAGACTGCTAAAATACTTACAATTTCTCAACCTGTCAATAAGATCCTCTATCCTTGCTAACGGAAATCTATCTTTAACTGTTATTGAATTTAATGCTATGTAGTCTACGCATAGACGTTTTTCATCGGAGTGTTTTTTTACGAGGAGTACGGGACTAGCGTAAGGAGAACGACTTTCTTGAATTATTTTTGCTTTCAATAATTGATTAATGATATCATTGAGCTCTAATTTTTCCGTCTCGGCCATCCTGTATGGATTTCGGAAAATTGGTTTTTGTGATGTCAATTTTATTTCCATAGCTTCACAGTTTATTTGGCCTAAATCCTCGTAAGAGTTTGAAAAAACACAACGATAATCGTGTAGTAGTTTTTTGATTTGTACACTATGTGTGAGCTCAATGATTTCACTAATTTGGTGGACTTTTTGTTTGGCATAAAAAAAATTTAACTCGTCACCGATTCTGCAATAATTAATATTTTTATTTTCTGTAAAATTTCTTCCGATAATACATTCACAACCTAAATGTTCATCAATGACAAAGCTTACAAAATAAACATACTTCACCAACTTTTACAATGGCTTCAACTAACTGCTGAATGTCAGTACTATGTCCTAGAAATCCGGATAGCGTAATAGGTTTATTCAGATTTATAATTTTCAGTCCTAGACGTTCAGCCGTAAGTTTTTCTATCACAGAACAGTCGCTCCCAAAATAAATGAAAGCTATTACTTGTTGGTCGTTAATAAAGATATCTCTAAAAAATGTATTACTTTGTTTTGTTGAAATTAATTTTACTTCTAATTTTGTTTTACTTTCGCCTTTAAAGTTTTTAGGTTGATTTTTTTTTTAAACATGCATTTTCGAAATGACCTAATTTATCGCAATATTTACATTTTTGTGTTTTAACTATATTTTTATAATTACAATTTTTTTATATGCCCTGTTTTACCGCAAATGTGACAATCAATATTTATTTTATTGTGAAATTTATTGGTTTCCCTAACTAAGGGCTGAGAATGCCCTTGGTGATTTATTCTAATATTATTATTATTATTAGTGCTATGTGCCTCATGTACTCGATCTTTCAGGTAGTTAGCTAATGAATTTAATTTGTTTATTCCACTTGCTTTTGTTGCAGAAGAGATGTTTTCATTTTTAATCGCTCCTATAATAAGTGAAATTTTATCTGTATCTGAAAAGTTCAATTTTAATTTATTAATTTTTTCTAAATGATCAAAATGGAAGGAATATAAAGACTCGCCATTTTTAGGATTGTGATTTGCTATGTCCATAAACAAAGCATAGGTATTCCGGTCTGATTGAAACACTTCACGGAGAAATTCTTTCCATTTTGCCCAAGTATAATTAGCCCAACCAATCTCACTTTGAGTATAATTGTGGTACCACTTTTCTGCAGTACCTTTAAGTTTATTAAGCGCCTGAAATTTTATTGTATTTTCATCCCAATTGTAACAGTTAGCATGCTCGTCAATTATTGTAAGCCATTCGTAAATATTTTCAAGATTAGGATCAAAATCGGGTACAACTTTAGCAAGTACGTTACTGTTATTTCGTTCGCGAAAGGAATTAATTGCTGTACTTACCCCGATATCTATTAAATGTTTATCTGACAATCTTACAGTTTTAGGTCCCCTTGTATGTCGCGAATTTCTTGAACTTCGTGATTTTCTGGAAGATTTTCTTTTATTACCGCTATGGCGTCTTTCAGGTGATGTTGAACTTGTTCTTGATGTTGAACTCGAGCTTGATGCACTAGGGCTTCTCTGGCGTTTACGCTTATTCCGTGTCATTTTTAAAATTTTTGAATCAGCAAAATTGTATAACTACACACGCGATTCTTTATCCTACTTCTGAGATATTAGCGATCTAATATTAAAACCACGATTCGAACAAAACATACAATTTATTTTAAAGTAACTAACCTATTGATCTATTACAGTCAAAATCAAAAACTATTCTAATCTAATCTATCATTTATCATTCCTTAAATATATTTACTCATCTTTACGTAACTCGCATGTATCATGCATTCCTAAGATATTTACAATAAATAAAATGTAGGTATACAGGGTAGTCATAATTATCACTTTCTAACAACTGTATAAATTTAAATGAAGAATTTTTAAAGTAATTCTGAGCAGTTGTAGTAAATATTTGTGGTAAAGGTAAAGATTTAAAATAAAATGAATATGTTTGTTTAGGATTATTATATTCTTTAATAAATTTTAAAATATTTTCTTCTATATTTTGTTTCGGAAAAGTGACATATATTCTATTATTTTCAAAAATATTCTCTTGATTTATTTTAAATTCATTTATATCACCGACCGTTGCACATATTTGATTTTTGTATATATTAAGGGGTTTTTCTGTTATTGGTATTGCTAATATAGGATTTTTGACTGACGTGAATTATGTCGACTCCTATACATGGCCCTTATGGAAGAATGCTGACATTGTAAAACTCTTTGTTCTGATATATTCATTTTTATCTTATTTTGCATTTTTTATTGTTAGACGTTTTTATTTTCTTTTAGAGTAGTCAGTCAGTTGCTAGATTCCATATTGTTAAGTTGTAATTAAAAGTATAATTGTTGTATTAAGTAATAAAAGTATTTTTTTTAAAAAACGAACTTTGAGTTAGTAGGAGTTAATTGGCGCAGTCAGTAGGATATCGGGATTGATTTGTATCGAACATATCGATTTTCGTTTCTACGATTTACCGTATATCGAACTTAAGTGACTTTCGTTTGTGACATTGTTCCGGAGTGGCTCCTTGAACTTCAGGAAACCCAGTCTATCGCAGACCCGACAAGAATAGTGGATCCAAAGCGGAAGAGAGAATTGAAACCCAAATAGTTCAATTCTGCAGAGAGATTTTCTGGGAACGACAAAAATTGCTGACCTGGATTTATTTCTATAGAGGGATGCTCAAAGTTATATTTTTATTGTAAGTACATTTCACATGTCCGTAATTGACGATTTGTCAAATATTCTTTCTAATTTATATTTAGACCCTTCAACTGACTCGAATCTCGAAAATAATTTAGAAATAATAATGCCTGATTTTAAACCAGAATACTTAACTTGTGTACCCAACTTTGACGGTAACCCGAATGAATTAAATAGATATTTATCCGTATGCTCATCTTTGATTGATAATTTTTATAATATTGCTCAGCCAAATTGTTTTCAAAATGTTTATCTGTTAAATTGTTTAATTTCAAAATTAAGTGGCAATGCTAAATTAGTAGTAAATATACAAAATGTTTCAACTTGGAACGATTTAAAATCAGTATTAACTAGAAACTTTGCAGATCAGAGAGATGAATCTTGTTTAAATAGGGATCTTGTTATGATGAAACAAGGAGCTACTGAAAAACCACAACAATTTTATGATAGAGTTTTAAACATACTAAATCTTTTGTGCAGTTATGTTGATGCTCACGAACACATCCTTGCATCTAAAGCATTAAAACGCGATTTATATAACGATTTAGCTTTAAATACCTTTTTAACTGGTTTAAGGGAACCTTTAGGGACAACAATTAGATGTATGAAACCTACTTCATTAAGTGAAGCTTTGCAATATGTTCTAAAAGAAGACAATGTTCATTATTACCAAAATTTCGGCAATAAAAATAATTTAAATAATGTACGAATTCAACAAAATAGACCATCTGTTTCACCACAAATTCAAAGACAAAATTTTAACCCTAATTTAGCATCTTTTAATTCAAATACGTCGAATAACTTTTTCAACAGACAAATTGCTTTTCCGTCGCAACCTGTCCCAATTCAATCCCAACAACCAAGGCAACCGCAAAGATTTTTCACTAACGCACAAGTTTTTGGAAAACCTCAGCAAAATCAAAATGTTTTTAAACCTAATAGAAACGTAAATTTACCAAATCCAACGCCCATGAGTGTTTCTACTAGAAATACAAGTAGTAACTATAAAACAACACCTATGAGTGTCTCAACGCGTAATATTGCACCAAATTCATCCAGAAACTATTTTCAAAATAATTCTTATCCTCAAAATAAATTTAATTCGGAGGAATTATTCAATGCTGAAGTTGACGAACAAAATTATTTACCGTTTGAAGAAAACCAATTTCCCGGAAACAACTGTTCACAAGGTGATTTTTCCGAAAATAATTTTAAAGGTGTATCTGTCGAAAACGACGAAATAAATTTTCAATTAACGCCTCAAAATCAGCAAGAAAGGTAACGCCAAAACTTATATCCTTAAATTTAAATAGCTCAAGTGAATTATGTTATGTTGTATTTCCTGAACATAATCTAAAAATTTTAATCGATTCAGGCTCTACTAAATCTTTTATAGATCCTGAAATTGCTTATAAATATTTTTCCAAAACTATACAAAATGATCCATTTGTTGTTAAATCAGTTTTCCAAGAATCAGCTCATAAATATAGTACTTTAATTCCCGCTTCAAATATTTTTAACTTACCAAATAATTTAAATTTAAAATTTTATCTTTTTAAATTCCATAACATATTTAATGGTTTAATTGGTTTAGACAACTTAAAATTATTAGAAGCAATAGTAGATTTTTCTAATGGATATTTAGTTACACCTTACGCTAGAATAGAATTAAAATATTACCGAATTAAAGGTGATCTTAATTTAATAACAGTAACGCCTCGCTCTGAACAAGTTATAAAAATAAAAACTAGTATTAAAAATGGTGAAATTGTTATACCGTATCAAAAATTTCCTAATTGTGAAATACCCCAATCTTTATCTATTGCAAAAAATGGTGAAGCCATTACAACAGTTCTTAATATTAGTACAAACCCGGTAACATTAGATCTATCAGAACCAATTATTGTTGAAAAATTCGATAAAGTTCCGATAGAGAAATTTGAACTTAATAACTTCGACGATACTTTTTCTACTAATTTAGATTTTAATACAATTCGAACCGATCATTTAAATGACGAAGAAAAAAATAAAATATTAAAACTCTGTTCAGAATATTCTGATATTTTTTATAGGGAAGACACGCCACTGACCTTCACTAATAAAGTTAAACACGAAATTCGTACAACAGACGAAGTTCCAGTTTATGCTAAAACATATCGCTATCCGTATATATATAAACAAGAAGTTGAAAATCAAATTAATAAAATGTTAGACCATAAAATAATTCGCCCAAGCTCAAGCGCCTGGAACGCCCCACTTTGGGTAATTCAAAAAAAATCTGATGCATCTGGTAAAGCTAAATTTCGTATCGTTGTAGATTATAGACGTCTCAACGAAAAAACAATCGATGACAAGTACCCTTTGCCTAACATTACAGATTTGTTGGACAAA
This sequence comes from Psylliodes chrysocephalus, assembly GCA_927349885.1. Taxonomy (NCBI): domain Eukaryota; kingdom Metazoa; phylum Arthropoda; class Insecta; order Coleoptera; family Chrysomelidae; genus Psylliodes; species Psylliodes chrysocephalus. The sequence continues at coordinate 5,821,373 of OV651833.1, forward strand.
TTGGGTAAGTGTCAATATTTTTCGACGCTAGACTTAGCGTCAGGGTTCCATCAATTGGAAATGACGGAAAAAGATATAGAAAAAACGGCATTTAGCACTGAAAATGGACACTGGGAGTATTTAAGGATGCCATTTGGCCATTTGCCCCAGCGACATTTCAAAGAGCAATGGACGGAATCCTCAGGGGCATACAAAAGCGATAAAGGCGATAAAAAACTACCCCATACCAAAAACCACAAAACAAATAAAAGGTTTTTTGGGACTTTTAGGATATTACCGACGTTTCATTAACAATTTTTCTAAACTGACAAAACCCTTGACAAAATGTTTAAAAAAAGGTGCAACTATAGAACATAACGACGAATTTAAATCATGTTTCGAATCGTGCAAAAGTATTTTGACTAATGACCCCATATTACAGTATCCGGACTTTTCGAAGCCCTTTAATTTGACAACCGACGCCAGTAACGTTGCACTTGGCGCCGTTCTATCACAAGGACCCATTGGACATGACCTACCCGTAGCATATTCGTCCCGGACTTTAAACAATTCGGAACAAAATTATTCTACCATCGAAAAAGAGCTTTTAGCTATTGTGTGGGCCACAAAATATTTCAGGCCGTACCTGTATGGTAGGAAATTTTCGGTCATTTGTGACCATAAACCATTAGAATGGTTATTTTCGCTTAAAGACCCAAATTCAAAATTACTTCGTTGGCGCATTAAACTTGACGAATATGATTATAAAATAATATACAAAAAAGGGAAACTAAATACCAACGCCGACGCTTTATCTCGAATAGAAATTCACACAAAAGAACTTGACGATTTAATTTCTCAAGAAATTGATAACGCTATACAGAACGTGACAGACGATCCAAACGCTAACCGCATAATACAAGACATATTTACTAATCCAGAAACATCTGATAATAATGAGTTAGATAAAATGTCAATGATTGCACACCCTGACCTTAACAATAGTGATGACTGGTTAGACATTGAGGACGATGACTCCCATACTATTCACTCAAATGCTGAACAAAATCCCGTAGTAGGAATTCCAATTTCAAATTGTGCATTAAATTTAGGTCAAAATCAAATTATAGTAAGTTCCGTGTTGCATTCACCGGCAAAACCAAAATTAACTATTTTATTCGAAACCAAAAAACGATTAATGGCACAACTGTCAAAAAATAATTTTGAACAGGACGTGATAAATCTTGTAAAAAATTATATAGCTCCTGGCATTCCATATCATATTTACTTCGAAAACCCAGAAATTTATGAACCATTCTCAGTAACTCTCCAAAAATATTTTAAATGGCCTTCAATCAAACTAAAGAAATGTAATAAAAAATTATTAGATGTAACCGATAAAGATGAAATTAAAACAATAATTCGAAATTATCACGAGGGGAAGTCAAACCATCGAGGAATAGACGAAACGTTTTTAAGAATAAAAGAAAAATATTATTGGCCACATATTAAAGAATCAGTACAAACTTTTATTAATGAATGCCTTATTTGCCATCAAAGTAAATATGAACGCAATCCAATTAAAACAAAATTAAATATTACACCCACGGCTACGAGGCCGTTTGAAATAATTCATATTGATTCATTTACTGTGGAACAAACAAAATTTTTAACTATTATAGATAGCTTTTCAAAATATGCTCAGGCATATCATATAAACTCTGCTTCCGGTACAGAAGTCGCAGATAACCTTATTCAATTCTTTTCTCACCACGGTGTACCAACACAAATAATAATAGACAATGGTACCGAATTCAAAAACTTTTTATTGACAGAACTATTAAACTTGCATAAAATTAAAGTACATTTTACTTCTCCGAATCACCCCCAATCTAATGGTCAAATAGAAAGATTTCACTCAACCATTTTAGAACATATCCGTATTTTAAATACAAAAGGTTTTTCCAAAACACCGGCAAAAATGAAAATGATATATGCCATTTTAGCATATAACCATTCGATTCACTCGTCCACTAAACTAAAACCTATTGACATCATAAACGGGCATATTAGTAGCAATGACCCCTTTGATTTAGATATTAATCATGTACTCTTAAATGAATATGTAAATGACCATAAAGAAAAAGCAAAAATCATGTATTCCAAATTAAACGAAAATTTAATAAAGCGTAAAGAAAATGTTGCTAATAAAACTAATGAAAATCGGGACGACCCCGAAATCTTTAAACCAAAACAACACGTTTTTATAAAGAAACACATTCGACAAAAACATGCAAACAAATTCACCAAACCAGTAAAATTAAAAACTGTAAATTTAACACATAAAACAGTATCTACAGAACAACGCGAGAAAGTTAGCATGGATAACTTAAAACGCCCACGGAAAAAACCGTATAAATTTAAAAAAAAAAATTTATATTTTTCAGATTTGCTGGAACTCTCGGACTCCAGGATAAAATAGTAATTCAAAATCTATCTGACAACCCAGGATTATTACCCTTTAAGATAGGAACAGCTAAAATAGAAATTTATTCCCATTCTCTCATTCACTATTACGATTTAAATCCTATAATAATTGAAGTAAATAAATTAAAGGAACAAAGTGACAGTATTAGAATGTTGATAAGCACAGATACAAATTATAGTAACGATTTATTAAACTATTTTAAGTTATTAAATTTTACAGAAAATAAAGTGATGAATAAGTTAATAGAGATCGTGCCATCTCAAAATAGGAAAAAACGAGGTATAATTAATGGTCTAGGATCAATTTTCAAATCGATTACAGGTAATTTAGATGCCAATGATGGGGAACGATTTGAAACTCTTATCAAAGAACTGCAAAATAATCAAATTAATTTAGCTACAAATATTAAGGAACAAAATTCGGTGTCATTTGCATTAATTGAAAAATTTAATAAAACGATTCAACAGATAACAAATAATGAGCATATATTAACTTCTCGAATTAAAATAATAGAATCCTTAATGAATGAAGAAATCACCCTTTCTCGTTTTAATTACATTAAAGACAGTATTGTACAAATAATAAATATTTTTGAAATCACTAATTCTATTCTACAGGATATATAAAATTCAATTTCCTTTGCTAAAATTCAAGTTATGCACCCTAGTATAATCAAAACAATCGATTTATATAATCAATTAAAATTATTAGAAAAATACTTAAACAAAAATGAACTTCCTCTGGAAATTAATTTAAATAATGTGTTGTTATTCGAAAAATTAATAAAAATTGACTGTTTTATTTTTAATAATAAAATAACATTTATTTTAAAAATCCCTGTCGTTCAATCTGAAAATTTTAATTTATATCATTTATTCGCGGTACCTATTTGGGAAAAGAGTCAGTTTAAGGTCATAATACCTAGAAAGAAAGTTTTGGTTAAAAACAAATCCAAATTCGCTTTCACGAGCAATCCATGTACAGAAATAATCCCTCGGCAATTCACCACTGGGACTTATTTAGTAGAAATTCCAAAGGGATGTCAATTAACCACACATATGGGGACTATAAGTAACCAGAAATCATCAACAACTTTTGGCCAACCAGTGTTAATCCTAGATTTGGATAATAGCACAATCCAATCCACTTCAAGCAATTTTAATTTTCACTTAGAAAATATTGAACTAGATGATCTACAAGCCATAAAGTCACAAATTACTCATAACCAACCCAAGTTATCATTTGAGAAGGTATTGATGGTTCCCAGTCTTTGGACCTTAATAATTTACGGGACTCTTGTATTCCTGGTGATGTTCTTCGTATACAAGAAACTGATGCCCAAAATATGCAGACATAAGAAATTGACCCAGTCTCCAATAGATCCGACAGCTGTTCAACTTCCTTCATCCTAACTTCAGAAGTTGAAACTCAGGGGGGAGGAATTATGTCGACTCCTATACATGGCCCTTATGGAAGAATGCTGACATTGTAAAACTCTTTGTTCTGATATATTCATTTTTATCTTATTTTGCATTTTTTATTGTTAGATGTTTTTATTTTCTTTTAGAGTAGTCAGTCAGTTGCTAGATTCCATATTGTTAAGTTGTAATTAAAAGTATAATTGTTGTATTAAGTAATAAAAGTATTTTTTTTAAAAAACGAACTTTGAGTTAGTAGGAGTTAATTCGTGTGAATAGTTTCTGAATCATCATCGTGATTAGTTATTTCTCTTAAAGGGATTTCAGAGGATTATGATTTATAGGAAGAAATTGTATTGGAGGGTCTAATTTTATATCGGAGATAATATTTTCATTTTCTTTTTATTTGGTTTTCAGAGATTTCGTCAAAATCTAAATTTGGAAGTTGTTTAATTTTTTCTATTTCTTTTTCTATCATATCATATCATCGATATCGTCAACATTTACATCGAGGGAATCTGTTTCAAAAGCGTTGATGTCTATTTTATTTCGCGATAAAGCATCGGCTGCGAAGTTACTTTTTTCTTTTAAATATTTTATGTAATAATCAAATTATTCTAATTTAAGTCGCCAACGGACAAGACGTGAATTTGGTTCTTTTAATGAAAATAACCATTGTAATGGTTTATGATCAGAAAATATCGTGAATCTTCTACCATATAAATAAGGGCGGAAATATTTACTTGCCCATACTATAGCTAATAATTCTTTTTCAATTGTAGAATAATTTGTTTCACTTTTGTTTAAAGTTCTTGATGCATAAAGAATAGGGTAATTATTTTGTAAAAGAACAGCGCCAATAGCAAAGTTTGATGCGACTGTCGTTAATTCGAAAGGTTTATTAAAATCTGGATATGCTAGTACTGATTCTGAAGTTAATATATTTTTACAAATATTAAAACTTTCAATAAATTCTTGTGTTCAATTTTTTTATCTTTTTTTAAACAAACTGTTAATGGTTTAGTTATTTTCGCAAGGTTTTTAATCAATTTTCTATAATAACCTATAAGTCCTAAGAATTACTTTATTTCTTTTTGTGTTTTGGGTAAAGGAAAATTCTGAATAGCTTCTATTTTATCTTGATTTGGCTTAATTATATCAGGTGTCACTATATGACCTAAGAATTGTACTTCTTTATGTAAAAATTCACTTTTATCTAACTGAATTTTAACTCTAGCTACGCGTAATTTTTTAAAAACTAATTTTAAGTTTTGGATGTGTTCATCTAAACTAGTACTAAAAATTATAATATCATCCATGTATATCATGCAAATTTTATTTTGTAATTCTTTTGAAACTTCATCCATTGCACGTTGAAAAGTAGAGGGGGTATTTTTGAGACCAATAGGCATTCTCAAAAATTCATAATGTCCTCCATCAACAGAAAATGCGGCTTTCTCAATTGAGTTTTCATTAATTTGAATTTGGTGGAAACCACTTGCAAGATCTAATGTACTGAAATATAGTGAGCGACCTAATTTATTTAATATATCTGTAATATTAGGGATTGGGTACCTATTATTTATAGTTTTTTTGTTTATTTTTTTATAATTGATTACAAGTCTCATTTTTTTCTTATTTGAGGCATCTTTCTTTTTACTAACTAACCAAATTGGGGCTGACCATGGTGAACATGATGGTCGAATTACACCTTGATTTAACATATCTTTTATTTGTTTACGGACGTCTTCTTTAAAGACATATGGATATTGATAAGATTTAGTGTGGACTGAGATTTCATCCGCTGTTCTTATTTCATGTTTTATTTTAGAAGTACGAGTTAATTAATCGCCTGGTTTATAAAAAAATTCTGAAAATTCTTTACATAAATTAATAATTTTTTGTTTTTATTCATATTTATATGATTTGTTCTTATTAAATTATCTATATTTATTTTTGAGTCGTCATGATTTTTTGAAAAGTTATTTGAAAAGCTTTCTAATTCAAATGTATTTGTGTCTAAAGGTATTACTAAGATTGGTTTATCTAAATTGACTGAAATCATATCATTTGTATGATTTTGTATTTCAATTGGTGCAACTCCATTTTGAGCAATAGTTATCATTTGGGGAATAGTTAATTTTTTAAATTCTGTTCACTAACGATAATGTCACCGTTATTTATAGTTACTGGTAAGATTTTAATTGCTCGTTCTTTTGGTTTTACAGAAAATGTAAATTGTACATTACTTCCTTGTCTATATTTAAATGGGATTTTTGCGTGTTTATTTATTAATTTCTTTTTCGTAAGCTCAATATTAAAATTTAAATTTATTAGGTCATTTAGGCCTAGAACTCCATCAAAATAATTATGAACATCGTACAATATAAAATTAATGGTCTTGTTTGTTTTGAACTCAGGGAATGCTTTTATTTTAGTTTGATAGTTTATGTTTTTACTACCAAGACTCGTGCTTATTACTACACTTGATTTGTAAATTGTTTCCGGGAAGTAGTTACTTGCGATAATGGGTTTCAAAATTGACATTGCGCTACCTGTGTCGATAAGCAGTTTTATTGCTGGATTTTTTTATTTCTACATATGGTAATGGATTGTTGGAGAAAAAATTACTTTCTACATTTTTGATCGGCTGGGGCCGTCTGTACAAAAATTTACATAAGAATCAGATTTTTTTGTCATTATAATTGTCATTGATTCTTTTATAATTTGCAACATCGTTATCATTATACTGATTAGTATGTAATTCCTCAAAAGAGAAATTTTGATTAGAATTATTATTGGTATTATTTCTGAAATAATTGTTATTGGAATTATAATAAGGAAATCTACGATTTTGAATTGTAGGGTTCCTGATAGAAGTTGACATAGGGGTTGGATTTGGTAATCGATTGATTGGAATTTGATTAGGTTTAAAAACGTTTTTGGGGTGACCAAATATTTGCTTATTGGTAAAATATCGAGGGTTACGTTGTTGTGGAATAGGTTGTATATTGACAGGTTGGCTTTACCATATTGGTCTTTCAAAATTACGTGGATTATGTTGAAACCGGTGATTAATATTAAGTTGATAATTTCGATTATATAATTTTTAATTATTGTCATTATTTATTATTCTGTACATTGTTTGGAAGTTTTCAAACTCGGAAACATATGGCAATGCATCTTCGGGATTTTTCAAATGCTTGTTATTTTTTAGTGTTCCGGTACATCCGGCTATAAATGTACTTAATGCTGTTTTTTCATAAGTGGTTAATCTGAATTTGTTTTTCATTTTGATTAAGATCTGGATTATTACTAATAATACGTTGGAAAACACTATTTCTAAGAAGTTATAATCTACTACCAAAATTAACCAAATGTTCGTTTTTAAAAGGTTTGCATTGCGTTAACTCCTGAACTAGGCAATCTAAGTCACGCCTGTCAGCAAAATATTGTGGTAAAGCATTTCTAAGAGCCTGCCAGTTATTTATTTCTATTCTATTGCCGACCATCGATTCGGCTTTGCCGATTAGTTTGTTTTGGATACATTCAAGAATGTGTTCATTTAATTCCATATCATTGTATACTGCATAAGTATTAATTAAACTCTCATATCTAGTAATGAAAATATTTAAATCATCACTAGTTCCATCAAATGGTTTTATATTTTGTATTTTTGATTTAAAGAGATTCCAATTAATTGGAGTCCTTTGTGGTTGAACTGTTGAACTTGGACATTTACCATGTCGTTTAAGTTATCTTCACTATCAGAACTATTATCAAAATTGTAAGTAAGTATGAAGAAGGGACCCTGTCTGCTTACTTACGTGGTATAGCCCACAACCTTCATTACTGAAAAAGGATTCATGGATAACGACTTTTTGTATAACAAACAGTTCTTTTTAGAATCACAATATACATTTGATATGATAGATAGAATATATTTTTTTAACGTAATCCCAAGTAACAATTTGATATTTTATAAAAGCTGAAAAAATGTTTACAGAACAAAATTTATAAAATAGAATATTAGCTAAGAACATTTCCGGAACATTCTTTCAACAGTAATAAACACAAAATGGGCGCAGTATTACAGAACTATTTGGTTCTTTTGTAAATTCTATAAGATTTGTTGAATGCAGTTACCGAACAGTTACTACACATTTACACAAACTTTAAACAAATGTTTTTTTAAACTTTTATAACTGTTTTATAAATTTTCAATTTTGAGGTTAGGTTGCATATCAAAATCAGTAACATTTTAGTTTTTTAAATGTATCTGGTGAAAACAAATTAATTCTATATTTGTCATAAAAGTAAATTCAAGGCTATATTAGTAAAATGGCAGTATCTACTTAAGAGATATCTATAACGCGGTTTAGACATAATGTATGACCTACAATAAAGTCGTTTTTGGATGCGCAGCAAGAATTACTGTTAATTATATACCACATACAATACTAAATTTTTAAGCGCCTCGAGTTTGATTCATATTTCTAATACTTTTTCAGTGTGAAACAAAAATTAAATTTATGCAATTTGATTTTTTTTTAGTAATAAGATTATGCTAATATTACTATTGATTAAAATCTTTAATTAACATTGGTTTTGTCTTAAATACTAGTAAAACCGACAGTAGATTTAGCTTTAAAACTGTCTTAGGTTTGTGTTAAATATGGCGGCTATTCAGAGGTATTAGAAAGTTATTTTAAGACTGAATCATAATTATAAAATATTATTGTAGTAAAAACAGCTGTAATACAATAATTAAGTTGTATTACTCATTTCTACAAAACAAGTTCATCATGGTTTGTTGTATAATAGTTTCATATTGCTGCACTATATGACAAAATATAACATAACCTTACTAAATCGTTTCCGATTTAAGTATTTGGTAATTGAAATGATTAGATTTGTTTCTACAGCTTTATAGAGCAAGCATAATTTTTAATATTATGAGAATAAGCAAATTTAACATGGACATCGCCAAAAATATGGCTTTCTTTTAGTATTGGGGCATGATTATTCAGAACATACCTAATTATTATCTGGCTAAATGATAGTTTTTTTTTGAGTGTCTAGACAAACCATCAAAATGTTTTACTAATATTTTTTACTGTTCTCTGAAAAGCAGGTACCACTTATTTTTTATATTTCTTCACTATTTAAATCTGACATTTTCAGACCATACACTCACATACAATTGGTATGGGAAGTAGTTGAACAAACATAAAATACAAAAATAATATGGCGTAGGTACTACCAAATGTAGTTGCTTTATTTTTTTATAAATATTTTTAAAGGGATAATACTATTCTTAACTAAAATAATTGCTATACAGTTTTCTGATTTGTAATAGTGTATTTCGACAATATATTACAGTTATTTTAGAGTTTTCATCAGAAGCAAATTGCTATTGATGCGGAATTATCTCACACTAATATTTATATAACTATTTTTTAAAGCGTTATTATGAGGTTAAGAAACAGTTATATTTGTATGACCAAAAAGTTCTAAAGGTAATCCAGAACAATAATATAGAATAACTATAAAGCAATTTTATTTTATAAGCTGAAATATTGTATAGAACAGTTGTATAAATGTTTATGTAACAATTTCATAGTTATCGTGAAAACTATTTTATAATTTTGCTGTAAGAATATTGTAAAAACTAATTTATATAACTATTTAGTTTCAGAGAACAAAATAGTGATTTCTACAACTGTAGTACAATAAATTAGCATTCCAGAAACAGCAATATAATATCAATAAAATATAATAGTCTTGTAAACTAAAAATTATAAAGCTACTTTGTTAGTTGGGATATATTTATCGGGGAATTGTCCAGTCGGGTAATTGTTTATCGGGGAATTTTCCAGTTGGGAATAATTGTTGTCAGGGAATATTCCGTCGGGGAATTGTTGTCGGGGAATTTTCCTATACCCGGAGCTGCCACACCATCATGAGCTCTCATTAGAAGTTAGTAGAAATGGCGCAAGAGCTTCTTTAGGAATGGCATTCCTATCGAAAGGGCATTATCCAAATTTTCTAAATGAATTCATAATGTTTGATGCTCATTAACTTGAGATGAACGCTGGATTCAGTATGGTATGAAAGTTAGTTCTATTCGGCTTGTCAGCATTTTCTTTCATAAAAGTATTGAAGCTTTTAGACCAGTGAGCTTTTAACGCTTTATAAACGCCCACATCCAGCGGTTGTAATAAATGGCTAGTGTGGGCCGGAAATGTAAATAAATAAATATAATTTTCGGATGCAAGAGATATAACTTGGGGAATGATGTGTGACGCATGTGAATCCATAAATAAAATTACCGGTCAAGCAGATGCAATAAAGAACCGAAACCAGTCCAAAAAAATTTCACTATTGATCCATCCTTTTGGCGAAAGTTTTATTTGAGCATTTGGCAGGCAATCATGCTTTAAACTCTCGTTCCAACGGATACCTTTAAAAATTATTAAAGGTGGAATCTATGTTCCATTGGCGCAAATACATCCCATCATGGTTTGCGACTCCCCTCTATCGGCATATGCTCATTTGTAGACGTAACGCTATTCAAGCGAGGTCACTACTCTATTTGGTTTGACAACATAAGAAAGTCCAGTTTCGTCGCAATTCCATAAAAGATCTGGATTATTTTGAACTCCAATTCTAACCATTAATGCTTCCAATTTTGTATAAAAGTCTTCCATTATTTCAGGATTTGAAAATGGCGCTCTATAAGCAGCTAGATGTTTAGGAACACGTACCATTAGATTAAATTCTTTTTTGTATTGAGCCCATCACCATTTACTAGCTGAATCGTTTACTTTATTGAAGAAATGGTCTCCTCCAGCATGTTCTGTAAGTTTATGAGCAATTTTTCTTATCATCTGCACTGTTAATCCAAACCCGAGTTCTTGTATTTTTATAATGTAATTAAATAATTGCGTCTCGAGTTCTGCTGTAAGAGCAAACGGCCTTCCCAATTTAGCAACTTTGCGATTAGCGCCTTCATTTCTATTTAAAAAATGTTTTAGAGTGCTCCAGGAAATATTGCTTTGTTTACTTGCGGCTTCAAGCAATTCAGGGATTTCGTACTGGCGATATTTCCTCTTGGATGTTATGGGCATTTTAATAATAAAAATAAAGAAGTAGGTAAGTTCGTGATATGAAGGTAAGTTCGTGATACCCTGGATGTTGGAAGTACTACGAAATATTTATTGTTTAGTACTTATAGTTTACGAATTTATTATATTAATAACAAAAATACGAATAAAACCAGAGAAAATGCACAGCGAATTCGCGGTTAATTTATCATTCCAAAGAAACGTTAAAAAGAAATCCGCCTCACAACTTAAGCTGTCACAAAAACTGTAAGCGAAAATTGCATGTGTGACATGACAGGGTCATTGTGCAAGTTAAAAGCAATAAAATACGTAAATTTGGTTTCCGCCATCGAAAAGAAAGACACTGTAAAACAAATTGTGTCCACATACAACAGCATGACTAATTTTAATTTGCCGATGCATAGGACGTTGCCAAATCTTTCCACTATACGTGGCTGCAAAACAGTTGGTCCATCGTAATAGGTAAGATCGTAGCAGATTTTTGATCACGAATATACCTTACCTTACCCTATATAGTTTTAGTACAGAGTTATTATTCAAAGTAGATGAGTTTTTATTTTATTTTCATATGCTGGTTGGAAAGGTGAGTTTATTCTATTTATTCAGGTTGAACTTGTCTGATAATTTAATCTTCCATCATTAAATAGTGTAATTGTTGAGTAAAGTCCGTTTTTTGTAATGCAGCTAAAAGCATGAGTGTGATTATGTGCTATTGCAAATAATAAGCTGACAACGTGGGATGATACATCTACTATTATTACTACTGACTGATGATATTTTTATTTATCATTTGGTAATTATTTAAATATCCGAAATCAAATTGTCTTAACTTATTTTTCTTGAAACTTCTTTTCAGATATTTTTATTAGTAATCAGTTTAAAGGGAAATATATGTACATAAATTGAATCTTTTCTGTAATACAATTTTTTATTTCAGATAAAACATCAATCAAGGGAAATGCTCATTGTATGCATGGCTGGTAACAGTGAACTTTGTATCCATGTTGCTGCTGTGTTATTTGCAGCCGTATATGCCAATTAGGAAAATAAGACATTTCATCTACCTACCGATGTTTTTTGTTGTAATGTTAATAGGGTATTTAAAAATTAATAATAAAAGTATAAAATTTAATTTTCTAAATTATTACAAACATTCATTTGAAATATGTTTGAACATAAAAACATGTGTATATTATATTAACAAAATAAATCAAATATAAGTAATTATATTAAAAAGGGTCCACTTTCAGAAGTATAAACTCCAATTCACTCTACAAATCAATTCAACCCAAAATTTATTAAAAAATACTAAGAAAAACAATTTACATAACATTCTGTCTGCCAACCAAATTTCATTTAATTTATTTGACAGGTTTGAAGTCAAGAAAACAAATCGTAAACAAAATGATCGTTTAGCGTCATACAACCGATTATGAAACGTGTTTCTCTGATTCTTAAAACATGTTTGAAGACGATGAACACGCCCATTAATTCAGTTCATTCTCACTACTGCCGTCTCAAATTCAGGTTCACAACAAAACATTTTTAATTACAGTCAAGTTACCCATTATTACACTGCCCAAATTTCAGGGTAATTATGAAGGATGGCTTAAGTTTTGGGACACCTTCGAATCCCTCTGTCAGAAATACAAAAATTTTACTATTTAATGGCCTCACTTGAGGGTAGTGCTGCTATGGTAATGCAGTCTGTCGAGTTCACTAGTTCTGTAGTGTTGCATGAGACACATTGTGTGAACGATTTAACAATAATAAATTACTAGTACACAAACATGTAAAAAGCTTTGTTTGGTTAGAGTCTAATCAAAAGGAGTCAGCTGCTAAAATTCGAAAGATAATCTATGATATGTATAGAAATTTGAGAGCGTTAGAGCAACTCAACCAAAGTACTACAAATTAGGATACTTTAGTAATTTTTCTGATTGTTTCTAAATTAGATAACAATACTATGTAACAATGCGGAAATTATAGTATAACACCAACTTCTTCTTCTTCAAATAACATTTGAAGAAGTTGTACTTCGAAACAATAGTCTGTAATTTTTAATTTTATTTATTTTAAATAAAATTGTTTGTGAGAATCTAACATGTTTGATTTTTTATTTTAATAATATGGATATTCATCAAGTAAAGGCCGAAACAATCAACAATCCTAGTGTGATAAAAATTTTTGTGGTAAATAAGTTATCGGAAATCCATATGTTAATCAACAAAATGGAATGGAGATACATTCCAACCCAATATAAGCTTTTAGGGGGTTATTCCCTAGCCAGTTAATAAGTCTAAGTCTTGGTTTGTGGCCATTTATAATGCTTTTGTAAATATATTGTTATGTTATTATCTTTGTTGTTTTAATTTATTATTATAGATATATTTTGTATTACTTACCTTTTATCATTTTTTAATCTTTTTCCGGCTTGTCTTTGTTTCGAGCAAACAGATTCTCTCTCTCAAGGGCGGTTCAGTTAAATATGACAGCTTAATTGTAAATTATTTTTTTTTTATAATTGTATACCTTGATTGAAATATTGTCCTTTTTTATTTATTTAATTTTACCATACTATATTTTAAACTGAAATAAATTTGTTTAATTTTATACATAAATGAACCATTTATTAACCATTAATACCTTTTTTTTAAAAAAAGTTTAACATAAATTATTTAATAAAATGAATTATTAAATAAAAACAAGAAATAGGGGAAGAGGGGGCACAGTGTTACACAAAAAATGTATTAATTATTATTGCTTCAAGCAGATATAGTAGACCAATTCTGTCTTAAGCAATAGGTTGGTATAAATGTTGACTATCATCGGAGAATTAATCACGGATCCAGTTCTAAAGATAAGGTTAGAGTGACACATTTTTTATTCGGGATACACAAGTAACACTGTTCCCCACCACTGGGGTACAGTGTTACACATACTGGGGTACAATGTTACAGTGAAAGTTAGAATGGAGTACCTATGATGTTTTATAATAAACAACAGTTTCTTATGAAATTTTCATTTAAAAAATATGTAACAAATCAAAAACACATTTACTCAACTTTAACTACGACCTAAAAATAATAAGTGATAGTAAGTTAAAGTTATTTTAAAGTATTATAATATTGACCGAGGTCTACTGAGAAAGTTAACATCTCGGATCGCCTGGCTGTTCCTACAGATGGTTTTGGAGCAGGCAATTTTGCTAGAACCTTGACCAAGTCGAAAGAATATTCTTCAAGAGTACGAACAAATTTGAAGGTTGGATGTAATCGACGGATATATACATGTCTTATATAACCAACAAACTGATATACAATCAAATATACTCTATATGATTTTTTTAAATTAAATTAACCACAATGCATTTGATTTTGTAAAACTGTTTTCCTAAATTAGATACCTAGAAAATAAGTACCAAGTTTCATCAATAAAGAAACAATCAAGGTTTCATTTTTAATAAAATGGATGGGTATTTTTCTCTATAAAAGAAATTAGGTTGATTCTACTTGTGAAATGAGTAAAACTTTGCAACTATAGGTCCTTTTGTTCGTCCTACTGGTTTAAGAAATAAACTACACCAACAGACACTAAACCTTTCATTTGGCCGGTGTAAAACCCACTATACTTTCCTGTCGACAATGTGGTGTCTACTGGTGGATATTTTCTCCACCACCTATTTAGCAAGATTTAATTATTATACTCGACATGTATATAAGGAATAAGGAGGAAGTAAACTAGATAAATAAGGTGGTGTAACTGATATAATTTAAACTGGTGGACACTGCACCAACATTGAACGAAAGAAGAACCTTATGTTACAAGAATTGGTCAAATATACATATAATAGGCGACTGCGAAACACTGGCTCGCAAAAGACAGGTAATTCTTGGACAAACTCAGACCACAGTTTGATTCACAGTACAAATTTGTACCCAAAATTGACTGATTCAGTGCCAGAGTTGCCTAAATAATTTATTAAAAGGGTCTAAATGAAGATCAAAGCATTTTACCTGTCTAATAGTAACTAGAATACTAGACGTAGGAATAGACAACTTTGACAAGGTCAAAATTGATTTTAAAATAATAATATACAAAAACCCTAGCAAAAACCCAAGCGGAATTTTTTTGGTTAAGCAACTCTGGCACTCAATTATTAAAGTTATAAAAAAAAATTACCGTTAACTTTTTTCTTTGTTACACTCATTTCTTTATAATTAAGTACATAGTATGTATAAAATGGTAAATAATTTAAATTTAAAATAAATATATAAACCACCTGTAAAATATCTGTCACATCTGTCATAAAATATGTCGCACCGACCTTATATATACATGTCTGTCTTTTACTGTCATCTGTCTTCTGTCATCGTAAAAGTTTCTTCTGTCCAGTGACTTCATGGGCCCTTTTCTTGTTCAATGGCAGTGACTAAGTCAAATATCTCTGTTCTGTAAAGTAAGTGTCCCGGCTAAGGTTAAAAGATTAGATTTTTTGGTAGATACATTGAAAATAATAATAATAATAATTACTTATAAAACATATACGTTAAATATAATTTCATAATATGTTTAAAAATTGTCACTAAATTGAACTTTTAGTTTAAATTTTTTTTTAATGTGTATTTTTAATGTTTTTTTTAATGTTTTTAATCTTCGCCTCTTTAAATTGTTTACTGTATGTATATAACAATACAAATAGAGGCATTTTATTATTATCATTACCTATTAATATAATTATTATCTTCATATAATGGAACGCTATTTCTAGTACCAAAGAGTACGGCGTTTTCATTTCACGTACAACGTCACTACAGGTTGATACTCATGCGCAGTAATTACCCAGTAAATCAAAAATAGTTGGCATTCGCTCGGCCTGACACCGGCATGTACGGGAAGCCGAGTACTCGGATCGCCGTTGTCGGGGTTTCTTCTGAGCCGGGATTACCGTACCATTTGACGTAATTTAGAAGTAGAAACGGCAAGTGGTCCATATTTGGCTTTGCAGACATGGGAGGCATCCTTCGAGCCGATCGCGGCAAAAATTTGGCTAGCCGGGCATGGGAGGCATCCTTACGGGTCCAACTATATATAGATATAAAAACGCGCTACAATGTAATGGGCTGCCGACATTCGGCTGGGCGGACATGTCCTACCTATATGCCAAAGCTGCATCCGTATATCGGGCCGAGTACATCATTCGGCAAGCCTCCTTCGGCCCAGTTACAGTGCCTATTAACTGTGTTTATTGGGTTCCCAGATAGCATAGGACGTCCCATGGGCGTCCTGATTTGGTCCCTTGATAGTCCGGTTGGCCCCGGACCTAAATAGGACGTTCACTGGATTTCCGATTAAACGTGAACACTAGGAAGTCCTTCGACGGACGTCCTTTGGACGTCCTACTTTGGTCCCGTTTCGACAAAGCGTTTAGTTTTCGGTTCGAGTCTAGGACGTTAATGGGACATCCATGGGACGTCTATGGGACTTTCTATGTACTAGCATCGTTGGTCTTTGAATCGATAACTTGAAATTCAACGTTTTTTTGCAATAGTTTAACTGTAGCTAGTTTTTTCAGGATAAAAGTTGTTAAATAAAGCCCTTTTATTGTTCACATTTTTGTTATTATTACCCTTTATGGATTATGGTCAAATATCGTCCTTCGGAAGTTTGATTTACGTCCCTAGGACGTCCCGCAAATGTCCCTATGACGTCCTTTTGAGATGTCCCAGGGACGTCCCTAAAATGGACGGAAACGGGACATTTGGACGTCTAATGGACGTCTGATTGACGTCCCGGTATCAAAGAAGACGTCCTCGGACGTCCTTTGTCCCATAAGACGTCCGTGTGCTATGTGGGTGCCTGTCATAGCCAAGTAGCAGTACAATTACGTTATGTACGTGATGTACATCTAAAAATAAAGTTTTTGAAAATAGATAGCTGTTTCAAATCTGACTTTTTTTGAGGGATTTAATAAACACGTTTCATATCTATAACAGTGAGAGCATATAAGTTAGATGTGGTTACATAGAGGCAGTGTCCTGTCATCACGTCATCAGTCCCTTGAAAATGCGTAGATCTTTCCTACTCCATTCTCGGATCTGTGCAGAGGCGTTTATGGAAGGGTTGGTCATAAACGATTTCGAATAAGTTAGTCCTTTGGTATCTTCTCCAGTTCGTGAGTGTTTACATCGTCCATTTTGAGATACTTTCCTTGGCAGTGCTCTTTGCAATGCCTGGGAATGCTTCTGGTCCTATGAACTCAGATTTGGTTGATCTTTTAGTAAGCGCGGCGGCTGTGTCCCGAAACCGAGATCAAAGAAATTTATTGTTCCGGGTACCGATACATTCAAGGGTTTTTTATACAGTTCCAAACAACTCGATTGGAGCTCAGGGCCTTGAGGGCTGCCTGGCTATCCGAAAAGATTTTCATAGTTTTGATTGCGGGGAGAAAATTAGTTGACTCTCTCGCTCCCAATTCTATAGCAATCATTTTTAAGATCGTGGCCAGAGAGCCTATGTCTATTAGGGCTGATTCTATCGTTGTATTAAACGAAGTTTAAATTACTAAACGAAGATTAAAATGGCATTTTTACGTTAAAAGTGTCATTTTAATCCTCGTTTAACACAACGGTGGAATCAGCACTTAGGGCCGATTCCACCGTTGTGTTAAACGAAGTTTAAAATGACATTTTTACATTAACAATGTCATTTTAATCTCCGTTAAACACAATGGTGGAATCGGCCCTTAATAAGTCATCTCTTTGCCTCTAAGGGAACAACCCGTTACTTCTTTTGGAGCCGTCCGTGTACAACTCATAGTCCGCCTGGGCGGGGGTTTTATTCCTCCTGCTCTTATACGTCTCTCTCTGGAATGACGACGGTGTATGCCTTTTTATGTGCTTTCGGAGAACTAGCGAATCCGAGATCATGCCGAGGATGTCTCACTCATCAGCCTCGTCTTGTTTCATCGCAGTTTTTCTTTGCATGGACTACCCACCTATAGGAGTTTGTGGGAGACCATCCTGACCTCAGTTTGCAGCTAAATATGGAGAGGGGTAAGTCCAGCTTGGTCTCTATGGATCCGTCGATGTATTTGCAATGTAATGCAAGAAGTATGCAACAAGATAATTCTAAATTATTACAAAAAAAGTTATTCTTATAATTTTATAACCTCCCTCGTATATATATAGACTATTTAACAACTTTTGACAAGAATAAAAGAATTGACCATGTGACTTTTTGCACCCTACTATGTTTATTAAGAAATATAAATAAAATGTTCTTATTCCCTTTCAAGAATCCTAAACAATCCAAGATATTGAAATGTTTATTAAAAAATGTGTTACTTCTAAAAAATATTTGATAACTTTCCTATAAAATTATTAAATATTGAGTACGGTCCATCTAAACAAAGTATACAGTTATTTTCCGTATGATCACCTGCAATTTACAATCTAAAAATCAGTATGTATCTATCTTTATTTACCCATATCTATACCTGTACCTATTTTTCTCTACATAACGAATTATCATTGTAAATATAATACCTAAATATATTCAAACTTCAAATTAATTAAATACAAATCTGTTCAGTCCTGGAGCCGATCCTGTGGACAGTTGCGCCAATGCTACAGTTACTTAGCTTGTTAAGACATAATTATTTACCATTGAATTTGTTCCTTTCTGAGAGCAAATAATACTTTCTACCCAGCATTTTTTAATCCCAATTTATTTTCTAAGTTTTGTAATTCACGATCTAAAATCTTAATCGTCCCAGAAAATGACACAAAAACAAAAAATTATGTACCCTGTATAATTTTTTCTTATTTGCACTCGCTATTTTACCGACTTCCGTATTGCTAGACATTGCCTATTATTATTAAAAATTTTCTTCTAGAACGCCGTGACGTCATACGAGCGCTTGCGCTATTGCGCGAATGAGACATTTTGAATTTAAATGTGGCGTCTGTGTGCGTCTATCAGCTTCAAATGTGAATTATTCCTTAAATATTAACTAAAAATTATATTTTTTATTAAAATCTTGTGTTTCATCGATATATCAAAAGGTTTATCAGGTATGTATGAGCTATTTTATTTGTAAACTATCAAAACCGCTAAGCTAGGTTCCATTGATACCTATGATTGTACTCAGCATAGGCTGCTTTGGAAGCTTCCTGCAAAATATATTTGATATACAACAAAAATTATATTTCGAAATCAATATACGCTTTTATTTACACATTTCTATTACGAAAATGCTAGGAAGTACATTATTTATTTAATTTAATTCGTCAAAGAAATAATTTTCACATTTTACATTTGAATCTAGTAGCCCATGTACTTATCTGACATTTAGAAGTTACTGCGCAGTAAGTGATGTTTTATGTAGTTATTAATTTTTCCAGTTTTATCCATATTAAATGAAGTGTTTCTTTCATCTAGGCAGGAATATTTAATGTAGAAGGTAAAATTTACTCTTTATTTAAATTTTTATTATAGGTAGGTACTTTTCTCTAATAACAAAAACACTACTTAGATACTTATACCTATAATTTTTATTTTGTACTCTTCTACAATAGTTAAGAATTTAAACTGAATAGTGAAATGAAAGTTTTTATAGATTTGTTATGGGTTTTTGTATGTAGTAATTAGATAAATGTATTATAAAAATAGATAGGTAGATGGATGTAAAAAGCTAGACCAAAAAGAGGTTAGAACGGGTAGATATAACATAGAAATAAGCATTTTCTGTTGCCAGAACTTTGCTAAAATCGATAAACTCTGTGAAAGTAGTAGAGGGAAATGTTCTGGGACGGACTTATATCATTTGTATTGTAGTTACATAATTTTGGCAGTTGTTAAAAGATGAAAAATTATGAAAATATTTTTTGACATTTGTTAGGTAGCACTATTCATTTATAGGGTAATAACATTTTATCAGTAGCTAGAGTATCAACCGGTTTTACAAATTATTAAGCAAAATAGTAGTAACCACGTTAAAATAAAATAATAGGTATATTTATAATACAGAGTGATGTCTTAAGGCTCCTCTTCACAAGTCCTTTTATTGGCAATATTCATGACTAGCACAGGTTACTTTATATGTTCCTTACTTTGAAAATATGTTTATATACAGGGTGATTCATACCTAAGTGGAAAAGTAAACATATTTTTTAAATTAATTTTATAATTATCCACTTTAGATCTCAAATGTGATAGTTGCTTGAACTCTGCTCATTAAAGGCATCAAAAATAAGTAAAATGATAGATTTTAAAAATAGTTATTTGTTTAACTGGACAAAGAAGTAACAAAGGACCACGCACTTTTCTTATGCAAACGGGAGTACCGTCAAAATGTCTGAATTTTTAATATGTTAAATAACTTGATGTCCCCATCAAAAGTGTCCATGGGCCCAATCGTATCCTATGACTAGATTTTGAGATACAGGGTGTTGAAGTTAGAAATCCCTAGTTCTTTAAAATGGACACCATAAATCACCCTTAAATATTTTCTGTGTAGTCAAAATACATACTTAACTACTATAATTAAAATATTGTACCTTACAGGGTGAATAATGATTCGGCAAATCTTTTTTGGTCAAAGTGGGTATTCCCACCGAACAAAAATAGCTAAAATATCGAAAAAAAAAAAAAATATCACCGTTAAAGTCTCTCAATATTTGATATCGTATAGTACTCGATGTACTCGTTCAAAATTCTTATTGGTAAAATTAGATCCTATGACTAGTTTTCCAAATATGTACCAAATATATGAATTTTAAGCAATAAATATATACCTACTGACAAAATAGATATTTTCAAGAGAAATATCTTATATTAAATATTTTTATATACTGTTTTAGATTAAGAATATACCCCTTGTACTATTTTCAAAGAGACAAAAAATCGTACTTACAGGGTGATTGCGGAAAAAATCAACAAAATGCTGAAATTGTTGGCAAAAAATAGAAAATAATTGCCTTTTAACTTGCGAGTTGTTTATTAAAAAAATCTTATTAGTTTACATACAGGGTCATACATTATTGCATTACAAAAAAAGTTCATTATACGGTAGGTATAATTAGGATCTAGGGAAATGAATAATGATCGGATTAAATGTTTATTTTGACTGGATCATTGCCCCTTTATATCGTATATTTATATCAGATTGGGATCTCCTTTCCGCGTAAAGTGTTAACCCCTGTAGGAATAGTATAATAGGGCAGGTCAAAAATTACCAAAAAACATTAATTTAGGCTAGTGTGAAAAAATTGTGTTTTATCTGGTTTACACCCTATATAAAAATTAGTGAAAAAATAAATATTTAGCTGGGACCTTAGGGGCGAGAAATTAAAAAACAAAAAAAAATCAGCTTTGTGCAGCTCTTCGCTTGATTTAAAACTCAAGGGGTTTGGGGCAGCTGCAAGATAATAATCAACCCAGAACTCACTACGAGGAAGTGGCCACACTTCGAGTTCCACCCACCCACTCATTTCTCCATTTATCTCAATATATCTTACTTATTTATATAAAGAGATCATTACACATTTTTCAAGTATTTTTTGGCATCAAGTTTAGCACGTATGTACGTAGAATTTTCACAACACCCAATTCTCTTTTCTCTTTTTGGCATTGTTATTAATGTTCTCATAACTTGGAAAAATATAACAATAATAGCAATTACAAAGGACAACTGAATTTATTACAAACACTAAAGATATAAATTCAGATACTTTGTAAGGTATATAAGAAAACAAAAGTCAAATATTAAATTAAAAGAACAGCCTGAACTAAAGATACACGACCAAATGACTGATGTAACTGAACCAAGACGTTAACGTTAAGTATTAGGTGCAAATACGAGATGGTAATACCAATTAATTTTCTTCTACTATGGGACTGAGATCGATATTTTCTGGAAATAATCGGTCTGCTGCATCATCGATGCTATTTAGTAAACGTGTTGTTGGAAATCTTATATTATTCTGGTGCCTTGCATAACCAAGAAACCATAACACTGATGCAACATGTGCCTTAAAGTTCTCGAATTGCATGGACATGTGCAATAATAGTAGAAAATTGGATCAATATTTTCATTAAGTTCCTCTTCGTATGCCAACCACAGCATATATTTAGTTGCGTTTCTGAACCTAGAATAAATTCTAAAACGTAAAAAATTATTCTCTTCTCTAAACTCTTTCTAAAACATTATTTTCCTCTCTTTGCAGTTTATCTTGAATATATGATGGACTTAGATTAGAGATTAGATTAAGAGTTGGACGTTATTTGTCCTTGTCCACCGCGACCTTTTCAGATCTATTGTGGAACTCCGTTTGTTTTAGAGTATGTCGTCTAGCCTGGTCTTTTTTATGAGACTTAGTAGCTTTGACAGTGGCTCCCGCATGTAGTTGCATGCAATTGGCTTTTCTTCGCCCAATGTTAGAATGATGTTTTCTCTTCTTCTTCACAAAACCTGCACAAAGTTGCTTCTTCTGCTGGATTTATGACACTCATGTGTCTTTTGAGGCGACAGTGTCCAGTAAGAAGGCCTACTGTTATCCTAACGATTTGACGTTTTTGATCCAGTAGGTCTTTCGTAAACTTGGCCGATGGTTCCTTGATGAACTGTTTGGCCTGTCTCAGTCTTGGATAGTTGTTCCACCATTCCTGAGACTCTTTTTGCATCCATTGTTTAATCGATGCCTTGCACAATGCCTTAGCAACTCCACAGAAGGGTTCAGGGCCTGTCATGGCCTTATCTGAGCCTTCTCGGGCTAATTCGTCGGCCTTTTCGTTGCCCTGATTTCCCTCATGGCCTGGAACCCAGGCTAAGGTCACCTTATTTTGACTACTTAGCTCTGTCACGTCTTCTAGACAGTCTTTCACCAGTCGTGATTTGATTTCTGGTGAGAGAATTGCCTTTAGAGCTGCTTGGCTATCAGAGTATATGGCAATAGTTTTGCCTGATACTTGCTGACTTAAATAAATATGGTAAGAACCTACCAAGTCTTTTAGGAAATTGATCTCTACGCGAGGAAATTCAATAATGTATGACCCTGTATGTAAACTAATAAGATTTTTTTAATAAACAACTAGCAAGTTAAAAGGCAATTATTTTCTATTTTTTGCCAACAATTTCAGCATTTTGTTAATTTTTTCCTTTTACATATTCAACCGCAATCACCCTGTAAGTACGATTTTTTTGTCTCTTTGAAAATAGTACAAGGGGTATACAGGGTGTACCAATAAAAACTCCCAGGCCGGATATTTTGGTAAATAATAGAGATATTTTAATTCTGTAAAAGCCAGTTCATAGAGCGCTAGAAGAGCTACAGTTTTAGATATAAATTGATTTTAAATAGCTTAATATGTAGATGGCGCTGCGCTCAATAATTATTTTTCGATGGGGGGATCTTTCTCATGTAGCGCATCTTGTAAAAAATACATTTTTAGGTAGATTTTGTTCTATGAACTAATTTGATAAATCTAGACATTTTCCATATACAGAGTGGACCATTCAAAACAGTTTCACCCTGTTATTTGGCATTATTTATTGGATTTTAAGAAAATGCTAGAACAGGTCGATTTTTATTCCAAATTAAACACATTTTTACGATACGTACATCTGTCATATGTCAACCCCCTCCCTTCCACTCCTCTAATCCCTTAATTTTAAATAAGGAATGTACCATGTTCGACACATCATTAAAAAGGTAATTTTATGGGGTATTCAGAAATATGACTGTTTATTGCGATACTTTTAATTTTAGCGCCCTCTATCAGGATAAAAAACTATGCCATATTATAAAGTGTGACACTTCAATTAAAAGCTAATTTTATTACTAAATCAATGCACCATATAACATTAATTTTAAATATCCCTATACTGCACTTGCATCAAAATAAAGTTACCAATAATGTTAAAAATAATGCATGACATATTCAAAATGTTTCAAGTGCAATATGGTAATATTTATATTAATGTTATGTAGTGCATTGAATTAGTAATTAAATTAGCGTTCAAATAAAGTGTCACACTTTATAAGACGTTACAGTATATTATCCTGCTAGAAGACGGTAAAATTCAAAGTATCACAATATACGTTTGACAGAGGATATCACTCATGTTAGTAATCGAATAAGGGCTCTAATGCATACATTTTATGTACTTCGCGATATTCTCTCTAAGACAAAAATAATCATGACATATTCTTCATTAGTGGAATCTGTTTTAAGATACTGTATTACGGCATGGGGAGGGGCTTTTAACACTACACTTAATACTCTGCAAGTAACACAAAACACAATTTTGAAAATAATATTAAAAAAAGATAAATTATTCACTACCATACGATTATATAATGAAAACGAAATCCTCAACATTAAATCACTCTTTATCTACCAATGTATCATAAAAGTATATAATAGCCCTGAACTATTTCAATATAAACATACTCGATTGACTCGCTCTACTACAAATATGGACCTTTCTACTCAACTTTTTAAAAAATCTCTAACCCAAAGATCCTTCTTTTACTTTGGTCCCAAGTTCTACAATCTAATACCCATACATCTCAAACAAAAAAGTAAACTATCTATATTCAAACAAAATATTAAAAAATATATAATAGATAACCAAATCACATTTACTGCTATAATGTAAGCTATACCTGATTTAAAATTGAAATTTGTTGTTAACTATTTGCATTAAATGTTGGAATAACTCCTGGATAACCCTCGTCTGCTTCGCTCTGCATATGTACTCAATCTAAAAAAAATTTGTATCCTACTTATTTTTATACCTACTTAGGCACTAAAATATAAAATGTACGTTTTATTTCAAATCTTTTAGAATCAGCACAAGCAACACAGGCAGCTTTTGCTTAGGCTTGTTGCTAATTCTAGATTTTTAGTAATCTATATTAATCTTAAAATATTATTATTATTATTATTTGTACTTTATTACTATTTGAATTTGAATAAATTGAAATTAAATTTGAAATTGAAATTAAAGTCTTATTTCTGAATTCCCCATAAAAATTACCTTTTCGGTGGTAATATTCCCTACTTAATATTAAAAGGTTGGGGAGGTGGAAGGGAGGGGGTTGGAACATGACAGATATCTCTACTGTAAAAATGTGTTTTCTTTGAAATTTATATCGACCTGTTTCAGCTTTTTTAAAATCCAATGAATACTTCCAAATAACAGTGTGGACTTTTTTAAATGACCCACTCTTTATTGTCCAAACATTGCTTTTTTCTAACAATCAAAATCGTACTAACTTATATTTTTGTACTTTATTGGAAACAATACTGCTTTTGTGCGATGTATTTTCCTGGAATATTGTAACAAATGGTATTTTGTACATTTGAGTTGAAATAGGAAAATAGTTTTAACAATATTTTAATTAAAAATAAAATCACAGGTAGCTGTGAAGCAAATATTTTTGACATATCTTAATCAATAAAGTTTTATTAGTTTATCGAAAGCTATAGAAATTGTTATTATTGACAATGGTTTTTCACACAAATCAAGATAAATTAAATATGATTTTAATCTATGGAGAGAGCCGAAAAAATGCCTCAGAAGCTGTGCGTTTATATGGAGTACGTTATCCACACAGACCATTGCCTGATCGTAAAACTTTTGCAAGTTTATGCGCAAATGTAGGTAATTACGGAACTTTTAAAAAACCACATACAACACGACGCAAAAGAGTGGCATCAGATGAAAATATTGCTGTAGTCTTACAAAGGGTAGAAAATAATCCTCACGTATCACTACGTCAATTAAATGAGGAAACTGATATTTCTGTTTCTACTTGTCAGAGGATTTTAAAGAAGAGTACATTTTTTCCGTACAAAATTCATTTACTCCATCACTTGAGACCTGGAGATAGTGAGCGTAGGCTGGACTTTTTAGCACAATTTTCCATTCTTTTAGATGAAAATCCGCATTTTTTAGAACAAATTATGTGGAGCGATGAATCTAGATTCCACAATAATGGAGTAGTAAACAGGCATAACTGTCGGTACTGGTCTCAAGAGAATCCTAAATGGATGAGACAAACCCGATTTCAAACTAGGTTTGGCGTAAATGTTTGGTGCGGTATTATAAATGGTTTTATTATTGGTCCACACATGTATCATGGAAATTTAACTGGTGCACGTTATCTTCAATTTTTGCAAAATGATTTACCAGGGTTATTACAGAATTTACCAATCGAGTTAGACACGATGTGGTTCCACCAAGATGGAGCAGGCCCACATAACCATAACATCGTCACTAATTATTTAAACCATACATATCCAGGAAGATGGATTGGTAACAGAGGAGTACTCAGGTGGCCCGCTCGATCTCCCGATATTACACCACTAGACTTTTATTTATGGGGCCATTTAAAAAGTATCGTATACCGAGAACCAATAGAGGATATGGCCGACCTTTATAATAAAATATATGCCAGTGTTGCTGCTATTAATCGAAATACATTATTACAAGTTTGTAGAGGTGAACTGATTAGACGATTTAACATGTGTATTAATGAAAATGGCAACAATTTCGAACACCTTATACCATAAAATCTTGATAAATTGTTAAAAATATTTTCCTATTTCAAGACATGTAAGATGTTTTTTTATTTCAAAAGTTTAAAAAATATCGTTTTTACAATATTCTAGGGAAATACCATTGTAAAAGCAGCATTGTGTCCAATAAAGTACAAAAATATGATTTTAATTATTTGTAAGAAGCAATGTTTGAACAATGCAAAATGGGCCACTCGAAACAGTCCACTCTGAAATTTGGCAGTATTCATTGTGTTTTAAGAAGATGCTAACACAGTGCAGTATGGGAATATTTAAAAATAATGTTATATTGCATTGATTTAGTAATATAATTAGCTTTTAAATGAAGTGTCACACTTTATAATATGGTATTGTTTTTTATCTTGTTAGAGGACACTAAAATTAAAATCAACGCAATAAACAGTCATATTTCTGAATTCCCCATAAAAATACCTTTTCAATAATGTGCCATACATGGTACATTCCCTGTTTAAAATTTTGACAGATGTATTGTAAAAATGTGTTTAATTTGGAATAAAAATCGACCTGTTTTAGCATTTTCTTAAAATCAAATAAATAATGCCAAATAACAGGGTTTTGAATGGTCCACTCTGTATATCGAAAATGGCTAGATTTATCAAATTAGTTCATAATACAAAATCTGCCTAAAAATGTATTTTTTACAAGATGCGCTACAAAAGAAAGATCCTCCCATCGAAAAATAAATATTGAGCGCAGCGCCACCTACATATTAAGCTATTTAAAATCAATTTATATCTTAAATTGAAGCTTTTCTAGCGCTCTATGAACTGGCTTTTACAGAATTAAAATATCTCTATTACTTACCAAAATATCCGGCCTGGGAGTTTTTATTGGTACACCCTGTATACCACATTAATTTCGGTATCTCTTTTATTTTTTATTAGCCCTACCGACATAACTTCGTGTCCCTTCGTAATCCCTTTTTTTATGAGAACATAATCTCCCTTATTTAATTCCATTTCCTGATGAAAATCTATCTGTTCCACATCATCGCTGACAAATGAGCCAACACTTGAGTCACTTTCTGCACATGAAAAATGTGAATCTTCTGATGAAAAATCTTGTTGAACTTTTTTCTGTAATTTTGATTTTTTTGGTTTGAATATGTTTCGGGTAGCTTTGTTTTTACGACTATTTATGTCTGCAATGATTTGATCTTTGATTGGAGTTTCAGTGAGAATCTCGCTTTTGCGTTTCCGGGTTTTTTTGTTTTTCCTTTCGGATGCTTTTGGATGAGGTCGAACGTCTGTGGGCATCACAAGACAAGTAGAATTTTTACTTGACTGTACCAGAACAGAGGACTGGGAGTGTCTTGAAGTAGATGGAATCGGAGAATGTGGCGGAGTAGAATGTAAAGGTGGCTCCAATTCATCGTCTCCTTGATTTTTTAAATTTTTGATTTCGGCTTCCACATCTAAAGATGGCTGTGGTCTATCTGTAACAGCTGATGCCAAAAAATCATCATTTGTATAGATGTCTCTATTTATTGGCCAAATTCCAGTACATCTGAATCCATTTACAATATTATTGGGAGTGAATGCTAATGGATACGCTCTACCCAGCAAACCAGCAACTTCATAAATTGTTATGGTATTTCCAGGATTCATGACCATTCAATCATTACAAACTTGATTGAAATTTGTCTTCAAAGACTTGTATACCGTTTTATCAAGCGGCTGAAGTTTTCCACTAGTGTGAGGTGGTAGGGTCAAAAGAATTATACCGTTGATTTTACAAAATTCTAAGGAATCAATGGTTATGTGTGACTCGTGGTTATCCAGTATGAGAAGTATGGGCGCCTCTTTAGCAGCTTTTACAAAACGTTGGAAATGTTTTAAAATATCCACGAAAACTTCTCCATTGACCCATCCAGTTTTTGCAGCCGAACCCCCAGTTCCCGGAGGGGCTCCTGTTAACATTCTATCTTTAAAATGTACGCGTGGGAACACCAAAAATGGAGGAACCGAATTTCCGGTTGCATTAATGAAACAACAAGCAGTCACCAATACACCTCTTTCGCCAGATGTTAATTGTCCAATCTGTTTTAAGCCTCTTTGTCCAATTATATTTGGAGGATTATGTACCGTTGTTAGGGCTGTTTCATCCAAATTATATATATTTTCTGGAAATGGACCGTTTGGAAATTTATCGTATGCTTTGTATAAATTATTATAAAATTCGTTTACAGTAGTTCGATTGAAACTTGTTGCTCGCCCAAGACTTGTGGCTTCAGGTTTCCTAAGCGATAGTTCTGGATAACGCTTCATGTAACCATATAACCAATCTATTCCAGCTTGTTGACGTCGTTGCCACGAATCTGGAATTTTCAAATTATTTCTTATGGCAAGTTGGTATGCTAGATCCATAACATTTTTTCTTGTTAATCCATGGTGCATTTTGCAAGCTTCAGTGAGGTAAGTCTTCAAAACATCCTCTAAATCTTTGGGAAATATTTGATTTACTTTATAATTTGGCTCGAACCTGAAATTTTCCCTATTTTCTTCTGAACACTGTTTATATTTGTCCACATATCTTTTTAAGGTCATATGTACCAAATTTTCAGATGCAGCAACTGACCTGATCGATTTTCCATTATTAATAACTTTCTCCATCAAATATAGCAATTTTTTTTCTTCCTTTTGGTTTCGCACCATTTTGAAAATTTTCTGAAAATAATAAATAATAAAGAAATGTTTTAGATACAAGCAAGTCATCATCATTCTCGCAATTTAAATGTTTTTTAAAATAATGGGGTACAGTGTTACACTGTTACACTGTGCCCCACTGCTGGCTGTAACACTGCGCCCCATATATCGATTTCACAAAGAAATTGGTCTCACATCAACATCAATTTTTTTTAGGTTAAATTTGGCACTTTATTAGAGCTATATCATCCTACATTAAAATTATGTCTTACCAAATAAATTCTGATATGAACCAGTTTTGAGTAGAAACAAAAATTAGTAACTGTCCTTATTTTACATTAGGGTTATAAAAATGAATACTTACCGATGAAACAATCAAAACACTTCCGAAGTTGATGCAAACACATCGGGGCATCGAACGTAACTGAAACTAGCTTTGACCTGAATGGCACCGGCGCCGGCGTTATTCGAGTAATGACGTCACGGCATTAAGTTTAACACTGTACCCCGTGTAACACTGTACCCCCTCTTCCCCTACCTACTTAATTATCTAAAATTATATCTCGTTGAAATCATTTTAAATATTTAAATTGTTATTTAAATTTACTGTGAAAATAATTTCAACTTCTTAGTTGAATTAGGCCTAATCCCGTTAGAAAAAAAAAAACTTAGGACTATCTATTTTATAAATTACAATTTTAATTTTTAATAATTATTGTCTAATTCATTAGATAATAACTTTATCCTACACGTTGCGCAATCTATTAGCAATCTTAGTAACTTTTAATGTATAATGAATAGTTTTCTATTCTCTTTAAAAATTAGAATGTTCAAATTTGCACTAGATGGGATAAATGTTTGTTTATTACATATAATCGAAATACCAAATCATTCTTGGTTAATATTGACAACAGAAAGAAAATGTGTTGTTTGTTTCTTATTGTCTGTATAAAAATTTCATCTATATTCGGTAAGTACTATTTGTAAACCTTTTGTAATATGCAAATATAGTTAATATCATTTTATTTAACTCCAGTTCATGTATGTTATAGTGTACAATGTCACGAAGCCGCCAAGAACATTAACCTTTGCTTCCCATAGATACAAGTGTCAGTTTGCTTAATAGACATTTTATAGTTTATTCACATTTGCACTTTTATAACATATTGTTTTATTTCAATTGAATTACATTCAGTCTAGAATCCGATTTTGTTCATTAAACACCTTTATTTTGTAACACAGTTTTTATTTTAAATAAATTATGTTTTAAAAACTACCTTACGGCATTTTTGAATTTAAGTTGTATTAAAAAGAAATTATTTTAGCATTACACTTATCTGGCATGTCTTCCTTCCATGACAAACACAAGGATTCCATAAACTTGAATTTACAGTCAAAACTAGAAATTCTGATGAAGAAAGAAAGAAAGAACGGCTTTTCCTAAACTGAAAAATGTCCTCAAAGGCCGTCATTTCGGAACTTTAGTAATCATCCAAAAGACTTTAAAGGACATGCTGAAAACCATAGTGGTTAAAGAAGACTTCCAGCGCTGCTACGGTCTGTAGCTAGCCAAGGGAACTACTTTGAAGGGGCTAACATTGATGTTTGAAAGAAATAAAAACTTTGTAAAGTAAAAAATCAGTCATTACTTTTCTCCCACACCTCGTATACATCATCAATACTTTAAAACTTTTTTGTGTATGAATTTTGCACAAACACATTAATTTTCATTTAGTCTTTATTTTTTAGCAACTTCGGACGCTATGCTTTTATTCTTTATTTTTTCTTGACTGAGACCGTTACGGCATGATCAGAAATATTTTGAATTACTTCAGGTTTGGTAGGACCAAAACTTTTATTTTCAGTATCAAACGAACTTTCATGTTCTAGCTAATTTTCTTCGTCATCACTTTCCTTATCACTGATGTTCAAAAGATCTTCCTTTAAATATATTTCATCTAAATCTAATCCTTTGTTCTTGCTTGGCCTTTATCCATCAAAATCTATAATTTAACAATTTTCGTTGTCTGGTATACATCGTTAGGCAGGCGATATAAATTTTTATGGACACCAGGTGTATGAATGAAATAACGGGTTAATGTTGCTATATGTTTTCTCAATCGAGCACAAGTTAAAGCATCTGGATTTTTACACTATAAGCTTTGACACATTTAGATAATAACGTAACCCTATATACATCTTTAGATAGGTGATATTAATTCTTCATATTTTTCCGCAATACTTTTTTTGTTTCGCTAACTCCTTCTTCAAATGTCTTGTAATTGTCAGTCTTATTTATACTAGTATAAGTATGTAACATTATACCCTGTAATTCACCAAGGCGTTTTCTTTTTAACAAAATCATCCTGCAGTATGTTAAAAGCGTCTGCAGTAGCAGCATTTTGCTGAAAAAGTCATAAGGGCTCTTTAGCTTTTGAAATAAAATAGTTTTTTTAATAACAATCGTTATTTTACTTTCATATGTTTGTGTAAAATAGTGTTAATTGCTTTTACACCAATCTTTAAAGTTACTAGAATATTTCTGACAGTAATATGCCGACTCCTCTTTAATATTGTTTCATATAAGATCAATATTTTTTCTGTAACTGCGTTTTTGGCTTATGAGCTCTAAAATTATCCAACACTTTAGGGTAGCGAAGGAACATGACTTGTCACCAAGTACTTGATTGATTTCCTCAACATATTCTTTACGGTTTAGGCCACGCTTAAAATTGTAAAAAAAGTCTGCCCGATAATGCTACTTGTTCATTTACATCTGTTATAGGCGAAAGGATTACTTTAAACTTATGTAACTTACAATCAAGTACATTTGACAACTGTCACTAACTAAACTTGTAAAAAACTAGAATGTTGCAAAATTATCATGACCTACTAGATAGGCTCAGCGGAAAAAGCAATTTTTAAACAAACGTTGTTTGTTTGTTTTCAAAATCTTTTTATTTACAATATATACAGAGTTGGATCAAATAATTACATAAACATTTCTTGACAGGAGGATTTCTCCTAAAGGCATTTTTTTTTTTAAAAACTGTTTTGACCCTGTTTGAAACAGTTTTAAAACAGTTCATTTTCTTGAACCATTAATGACGTCACACTTGATTCTGGTTCAAAACGTTTTGAAAGCGTCTCAAAGACCGTTTCATGTCGGTAAACTGTCAAAAAAATCTTATCTGTTAACCTCACTTCACTTTTCAATATATTTTTTTTGTGTTGTTAAATAATTATTTTTTATTTTTAAATTGTTCAGAAAAATGGAAGAAGAAATGGTGGAAATAATTTTAGGAAAATTTCTGCCCACGGTGGACAAGGACACTGCACAAAAATTAAATGGCAAGCTCAAATAATTCGGCTTTAGTTCCATTTTTAATTTTTTTGACAATAAAAAACAATCATAAGTAATTGATTATTATATTCTGAATGTTGCTTTAAACCATTTTAGACGATGTATTTGCGCAGCAATATCTTCAACAACTGACAGGAATTGAAGACAGTCAAAATTCAGTGGTTCAAAAAAATAATCAATCGCCAAATAGGGAACCTGTTACCACAAATAAAGTTTGTACTACCTCCAGAACCCAGACAGAGACTGATAAAGTGGCCACAACGTATTTTTTAGCTCTACGAAAATAACTGAATTACAAATTTTCTCATAAATGTACAGCCAAAAATACTTTTTGGTTAGAAATTGCACAAGTTATGAATGCAGGGGTTTTTTTTTTGGGGAAGGAATAGAGGGACGAGAAAAATGCCGCCAAAAATTTGTAAACCTCCAACGTTCTTACATAAAATATATGGATAAGAAACAGAGCACTGGAGAAGGTATTTATATTTCGCTTGTTTTCCGAGCATTGTCTAAATACTTTTTTATAAGTAAAATTGAAGGGTGTCCAGTTTAAATAGGCTAAGTACCAAAATTAAAAAGCCGAGATATTTTTAAAAAACAATTTTTTTTCAGGCCGTTTTGCAAAAGGTGCTATATACATTAGTTTAACTTTGATATTTTATCAGAACATACTAAAATATCATTTTAATTCAATTACCCATAAATATATTTCTTTAAATTTTCCGAAATTTTCATAAAGGGGTGCCACATACTAAAAAAGTTAAATAAATAAAATAAAATAAAAGACTAAACTCATTCAAACTAAAGATAACCCTTTATTTAACATTAAAATAACAAAAAAGTAAACATGTTATAATATTTAAACTTATTTTAATAGCAAATTTCGATAAAATTCCCTGTTGTTCTTTTTCAAAAAAATCTATCATTGACTTCAATGATTTTTTTTTTGTTTTCTGATATCTTGCTTTCTGGGGCTAAAAGTTTCAAGTTTACGTTTCTTATATCGTTAATAGTTTTCTTTATTTGTTTGAAACGTTTATCTTGCGTAGGTTCGATATCGCTGAAAGAGTACTTTACCTGTACCGTCTTTTGGGGTGAAATTGATCATAAAAAAGTTTTTAGTCGAAATTTGGAATTTGTATAAATCCTTATTTTTGTGAATAAGTTTTGTCGGTAGATGTTGGTGATGGGAATAGCTCCAAATAATCAGAAAATTTGAAAAAAAATTACTGAAGGCCTGGAACGAAAAAAATGTCCTGAACAATCTCATACTACGTGTGGGGTGTGATTGATCACGAAATTTTTAATGCATAGAATAAACGTAGACGTCCATAGAAACTGATTAATCTGACCGAGTCTATTTTGAACTCACGGTTCAAATTTTATGGGATATTTTAAAATATGGGGTGAGATTGATCAGTGCGGGTGAGAATGATCAATAAACAATAATTATCGCTGCGATGTAAAAAAAAATACAAGATAAGACTTTTGAACTAAATATTTATTTTCTGGATCAAAAACAAGAAAAAACTGTTACATAAAGCTAAATATTATAAAAATATATATAAAAGAAAGTGGAATATTCTTATTACATTTCGTAAATATCGATTTGTTTTTCAAATGAATAAGTTACTTTATGGTCAAGATTAGTAACATTAGGAGTTGGTAGAATGGCAATCACGTCTTCTAAATCAACTACAAATTCATCATTAGGTTGGGTAGCAAATAGTTTTCGTGATTTGTCACACGATTTTAGCCCTAAAAGCTCAATTTCTTGTTCTCCTTCGACAGAATTCATGCCCTGTACCAAGGCTGCTTAACGATACACCGTCTTTTTCCTAGATCCCTCCAGGACCTTCACTAATACGAGTTTTCCAACTTCGATATCTTCAATTCGGGGTTCAAAGTATTCAGATTCATGTCGTACAGCCTCTTCAACGTCTTCTTCTAAAGGTTCGTCATCTGAATTGTCGTTTGTTACTGGTTCATTGACATCTGATTCGCTAGAGCTATCATTGTTTGCTGTCACACTTCTGCCAGGCTCCACATTAAGCTTCTGGCGTTTTATGTTTCTTCTTGTCGGTGCTGCTGAGAATCGTTGTTGTTGTAAATAGTTTAAAAGGGTCTCACTGACATCGGCCTCAGGGTCAATATCATTAGCTGGAATTTTGCGCAAAACACGCTCTGGATCAATTGGTATAATTCCAGTTGCTTGAAATGAACTGATGAGGTTATTCTTAATGGCATTATCAGATGTGTTCTCCATTTCGGCCAAAGTAGACGCAAGCAGTTGCGGGAAATCCTTCTTATCTATTGACGTTTGTTGTTTATGTGCCACCTTCCAATTCGTCAACACTTTTCTCCACGCATTCTTGAATGGGCGGAAAAATACCACGTCTAACGGTTGGGTAAGATGCGTGGAATTTTTGGGCAAGCAGACAAAGGCAATGTCGTTTTCCTGGCACTGCGTTAAAACAATATCAGTGAAATGGGACGAAAGGTTGTCCCCAAGCAACACTTTGCGTCCTGGTAACCGCTTGGCATGCGGCAAAAAGCATGATTGAAACCATTCTGTAAATGTTTGCGAATCCATCCATCCATGATGTGTCCTGTTATAACGTGATCCGGAACTGCAGCACCTCTCATTGCAGCACGGATCTCCTTTTGGACCAAATTCTACCCATTGTTGCCATAGCTTCTCCGCCTTGTAAATGACGTACGGGGGTAAAAGTACGCCAGACCCGGAGCCGCACATCATGACAGTTATGGAAGTTTTCGTAAAATTACATACACGTTCGGGATACTTAGTGCCTCTGCGAAAGAGCATTTTCTTCTTGCCAGGGTCATCCTGTAAATTTGTCTCGTCATAGTTAAAGACGTTACAAGCAGGAACGTCTGTCAGTGTTTCGCGCAAATTCTCTAAATATTCAACAATGGTTTCCCGCGAAACATTTGCGCGACATCTTTTTATATTGGTGGCAAGTTTTTGGCTGATTTCATCTTTGTGGCGGTCCAGTAAACCATAAACCCAATCTTTACCTGGGATATTTTCCTTGAATCTCGTTATGATACGACCTTTGCTATCTAAATAGTTTTTTGCTAGATTTCTTATGTCTAAGATAGTCAAGGGAAATCCCCATTCTCCACACAAAGTGGCATGCCTGATGAAAGCTTTTTTTCATTATCAGAGAAAATCTTTTGTCCTCCTGTTTTTCTGTTGTGTAAACCATTAAATTTATTTCTCAGTGTACCAAAAGGAATTTTAGATTCAGCTGATGCACGACGTAATGACCATCTATCATCAGCTACTTTCCTTAGTGCTTCTTCTAATATTTCTGGATCATAATCCGCATATCTTCGTGCACCCAATTTTCGTTTGTATTGTCGTGGCATGACTTGTTTACTGAAAGAAGAAAAAAAATTGTTATTGCTGTCTTAAAATTTTCCTTAAAAACTTCAAATTTCATACGAGAAATTTGCATACTGACGCAGGGTGAGATTGTTCATGGGGTGAGATTGATCATTCGATGACCAATCTCGCCCGGACTAAGCGATCAATCTGACCCCTTCAAACAAATTAAAGTATAACCTAACAATTTACGATCCAAAATAAATAAATTTCGGAATATTACATGCAGAAACATCAACAAATAGCGCCATGCAATCAGTTTTCTCGTTACTATATCACAATTTGACTTACCAATCAAAGTTCTAGAAGTTGTAAATGGAAGCAAAATCAGTTATGCAATTCAAATTGAGTTTTCACACACAAAACAGCGACCTAACGACGTGACCTGTACACATTTCCTTCGGCCATGTTTCTGCTAAACAAACATGGCGGTTTGACACGAAACGAATCGACGATTCGCGCGCCAAACTTGAATTAATATAAATGCAATCTAGTGATCAATCTCACCCCCGGTGATCAATTTCACCCTAAATGACGGTACTACAGTGGGACTTTCTTTATCGATACAAATCATAACAGCCTTACTAATATTTAGTTTTTTAATGTCAATGAGGTTTTCCGCGGCCTCTTTAAGATCCCAGAATCCATAACATTTCATATCTATAATTTCAAAAGGCGGATGATATTTCGCAGATCTAATAACATCATGTAAATCTCGAGGAATCATGGCTTTCATTACTTTTTTGCGCTTTTCTATAAGCGCAAAATTACGGTCACATGACATAAAAGAATGTCCACTAACCGAAAATTTATGCTGAATATTTTCAAACACTCCATGAGTGACCAAAAAAATAAACAAGAAAATCATAACTTTATTCTTATTTTGGCCTGCGCAGTTGTCAGTCCAAAAGACAAGGCGTTTCTGTTCAACTAGAGAACTATTTAAAAATCTAAGTATACAAGAAGAAATCTCATTGCTTCCCCTTCCAGCCATTCCCTCGTTCCAGTTGCACATATATGCAGTGTTTGAGTTGCTACAATGGATTCCCAAGTTATAACAGCTAAGTTGACTCAAATAAAACATATCGCTGTGTGTTAAGGTAGGTACAAAAAGAACCTGTTGTAAATCTACCGACAAACAACATGTCTGAGCTCCAGGCAACTGTGATGCAGCCACATCCTCCTTCATTAAGTTTATGGCTTGTTCCGATTTTCGATGATGAATCTCCAGTTTTTGACATGCTTCTAGGCTTGAGGATAGCTCTGCTTTTATTTCACATGTTAATTTGTCGCAAACTCTACATGTGTCACTCCTTGGTGGACGAAATTTTAAATTAGGAAATTCTTTTAGAAATACCTTGCGGTAGAAGCGAAATGAACAGTTTGAATCTGGATATTTTTCAATAAAAGCCATATGTAATCGGTGTGTATTAAGTTTAGGTCTGAGATATTCTTTAGTAGTTTGCGATCTCGAATAATGACTTTCTTGCCTGGGTAAAGAGTCAATATGTCTTATTACCATATTGTAATAATCAGAGATTTCAAAGAAAATGTGTATAGAAAAAAAAAAG
The DNA here is from genome assembly GCA_927349885.1 of Psylliodes chrysocephalus. Lineage (NCBI taxonomy): Eukaryota > Metazoa > Arthropoda > Insecta > Coleoptera > Chrysomelidae > Psylliodes > Psylliodes chrysocephalus. The sequence goes on from OV651833.1 coordinate 5,858,983, forward strand.
AACACTCAGTATAATAAAAAAAATTGTATTAACAAGATATATTTCAAAACATTTTTATGCAGTACGATAACATACGGATTTCGAAAGACACACGGGTAGCTAAAACAAAAAAAAGCCTTAGTCGGGTTTTTCTATGGGTTACAAAGTAAGTTCAAAATACAAGCGGATGTTACACAATTTAAAATATCATATTTTGTTTATAGAAGTTCATATAATTCACTAAAAACCACGTAGCTAAATGCAAAGCTGACTCAGCTTCTTGTTGAGCTACAAAACAGTACCTTTTGTGGAGACAACAAAAAAAAAACAAGGAGCCCATGTTGATATGGGTACGTCAGAAGGTGTGGCTAAACAAAAAAAGGGACAACGTAATTGGTTAAAATTATTATAAACAAACGAGGAAATAATTTTGTAGGTAACGGCCATAATGAAAAGGGAGTGTTCATAGGTTTTGGCAGTGGAAAAATGAGAAGAATTAAGTAGTCGGTCTAGATCATCGCGGGGGGAGACGACTCAAGAAAAAAAACGGGCTCACTGGGATAACTAAATGTTTTTATTAATTATTGTTTTTTTTTTTTATTTTTAAGAGAAAAATTCGCGGCGCGACCGGGTTTTGTGTAATCTCGCACCTTGGTTAATAGTGTTACCTAACAGGCTAATCCAGAGCGACCACCTATATACAGGTGGGGATTTACAGTCAACCCTTAAGACGACAGGGGTAAGTCCATTGAGACAATAACTAACTTTATCTTTCGAGTTATATGGTATCAACTTGTAGCTCGATAAAAATTGTTTGAGCGATTATAATACTCTCTCCTTTTGCTGTAATAAAATAATTACAGATAGTTTTAGTTTATTGGGGACAAATTTGTAATACTGGGAAAATAGACATTCATTAGATTTATGACGTATTTTGTGTCGAATTGAATAGCCCTTAAATTTTGTGACAATGGTGAAATTATGTTAGATTTAATGGCATGTCACCTGCTTGTATCAGTTCTTTCAATTTTCATTTCAACATCGTAAATTCCATTTTATGAAGGGATAAACGATTTGTTATTTAGATAACGTTAATACCTTACAATTGAATCCATCGTCATAAACTTTGCTCAACTTTTTTTGCTAGGAACTCTGTTTAAGTTCCTTGTGTTTTATTTATCGAGTTTATTTTATTTTGTTACGTCAATCTTTCTAAATTTCAATTTTACTCATTATATTTGTTTAATTTACCAATGGATTTTATTTTAACCCCCATACCCCCCAGTGAAAGTTATTAGGTGAAAAACCACTTAGTATCTGAGGAAAAGAAAACATCAACTAACAAAAAAAAAGGTTTCACGCATTTAAGCCGTGACGAATCACGCCCTAATAGGATATTTAATTTGGTAGAAAACTATAGTGCCCAAACCGCTCAACTAGACTTGATAGACATCTAAGTTAGACCTATAAGTAAGTACCCTTTTCAGTTTATGTAAGTTCTATTTAAAACCAATGCAGGGTTAAAGTATAGTTCAGTCAATAAGTAGTATAACAGAAATAATACCCCCAAATTAGATAATAAGAGGGTAACAAAGCAGTTATTACAATATTTCGATCATCGTCGGTAAATTTTTTTAACTTATGAGATGTTCGGTTATCTTTAAAAGTAGTGTGCCCCAGCTTTTTCTTTCTTATTATTGTCTCAAGTTTCATTTTCGTCAATGAAAAAATGTCCATAAATGTTTGTTTGCAAATTCTTACCGTCGTCTGCCCCGTTCCATCAGGAATAGACGATGATTGTCCGCTGGATCCTCGTAGTTACCATAACGTCTCCTTCTCACTGGTCCCAGGCTTAAAAGGTTCATAATAAAAGTTCCTTGTTCGTTGAAAGTTTCATTGTAAAATCTTTTGTGTAAATCTAGCTTTTTTTCATAAGTAACATTTTTACAGGAATGGTAGCATTTACACGATACCTGAAATTAAAGAAAATATTATAGTTCTAAGTATTTAGGTATATTAAGGTAAGTATATTGTATAAATAAAATGTGATTTTATGAACCAATCCCTTTTGTATACCTTAATATACTACTTTATTCCATGCATTTAACTTACCTCTTGTTTAGGTTCTGCCTTTTTGGGTGTTGTTTTATTACGCCGAGTTTTATATTCCGGTCCTGCCACTTTTAATTTTTTTTGTCATCCCTGAAGCGACCAGTACCTCGTTTTCTTTTATTCTCCATCACAAAAAGTTAAAAACATCAAACACTTGCTTACTGAATTAAAGATTATTTTCCAATAATCAATAAATACTTCTGTGGCACTTAGATTATTTGTACTGAAACGTCATGTCATTTTTGAACCACGCCAACTTTACAATTTTTTTATAACCTTTCTAGTCTAGCTTGGCACTTAGCATTTTTGTGGGACATAACTAATGGTATATATAATGTTTGTATCGAAAAATCTCAAAATTTAAAATTTTGGCACTTAGCATGTTTGAACCGGAGACTCTTCAATTGAAAAACCTCCATTTTATGAAGATATTGATGCAATTCTGGGGTAAAAGGACAAAGCAACTCCAGTATTCGTTATAGATTCATTAAATATTAAAAGGACCCGATTGCAAGAATGCTCAAATTCAATGACTGTTATTAGTGAAGATATGGAGAATAACATTCCTTCAACTTACAAATCTAAATTTTCTGTACCTCTATTTTTACCATCAACTTCAAATTCTGCGACATCACCAAAAAGTGCCATATTTAACTCAGAAAGTAAAACACCTACTAGTGTAAATAAATTCAAAAAATGTGTTAAAACAGTGACTTCAAAGAAAAATTAAATTTTGGAGAATTTTTATAATTTGGTAGGGAGATCTGAACAAAGGCAAAAAATGGAATTTAAAACGATAGTCGAATTAATGAGGGAAGAATCACAAAAAAGACATGAGCAAGTAATGTCACTTATTTCTACACTGAATAAAAACAATCAACATAAAAAAGGAAAAGAGATAGCAGTGAAAGTGACTAATTTTTATATATGAACTAGTCCATACTCATTTAAGGAAAAATGTTTTGTACCGGGAGTTTGATTAAGAGAGATAAGCAGCTGTATTGTGTACAAAAATTGTAGGAAGGTGAATATTGTTAAAATTATTTTTAAATATACAGGGTGTACCACAATTACAGGACAACCCCAACGTATATTTTTTGATAATAAAACCCTATTTAACCCATTTTTACCCAGGTTTTCAAAAATTGTCAGTACCTGTAATGCCCAAGTTTTAAATTGTGTTGAAAAGTGTAAATTTCGGAATGCATGTAGACAAACAAATAATATTTCATGAAAAAAAGAAGATTTTAATTTGTTTTTGTAATTTTTTTTTGCAAAAACTTAATGTTCCAATATTGGAACACTGGAAAGGGAAGGGATCAGTAAAACTCAAATCAGTTTTTCCTACTCTTAACAGTTTAATCAAAAAATATTATAAAAACAAAATGTGGTTAAATATTAAATACAAAAAAAATCAAGTTTGGGTCAAATGAAATGCCTTCAAACAAGTGTCATGTAAATTAATGTTACACTTTTCACACATTTTTGTCGAGTTCTTGTGACACAAAGCACACCTATTTTGTTTTTTGGCTGGAACAATCCAGTGATTAAGACCGTCGAATCGTATTTGATTATGGACTCTATTTTGCAATGGTTTTGACGATTTAGGGCGGCCTCCTGTTGACACTGGTGTCCCATACTTCTTTAGATATACCTGAACTATTTCTCGTCGAAATTGCAAAAAATCTATTTTTCGCAATGTGGTTGAAGCCTATAATACTGCCAGGCATTGTGAATACACGAGTCCAAACAAAATGCGAAGGGACTCCACCACCATTTTTTCGATCGGACGCTAATCCTATAGTTGTGAATCTTTTGATCCATTCGATCCACCCCGCCCATAAATTTATTATACTGACCAAGGGTTGAGAAACAGGAAGGTTCTTTTTCTCACTTGATATCCACCTGTTAACTTGGGAGACGGGATTTACTGGATCACAACTACTAACCATTAGGACAGGACGATTATCGTTCCATAGAGTAACTGCAATTTGAGAATTGAGGTCTGTATAAAAATCAAAGCTCCCTCTTGGACTTTTTTTCATATTTGAATTATTTCGCAATGGGCAGTTTTCAAGTCTGTTACCATTGATAGTACCTGAATATCCCACACCATAATTTTTTAGTGAAGCAATCAATTTTAAAGAACAAAAATAGCGATCCCCATATATTTTAAATGGCACATCCTTTGGCAGATTTTCTAAAAGTGTCATTACGACAGACCCTCCCAGTCCGAGTTCCATGTACTTCCTATCAGATTGTTTTCCCTGGTAAGAATCAAATTGTATGAGGTAGCCAGACTTTTCGCACAAAGACCATATTTTGTACCCGTATCTAATAGGCTTTCCTTTTATGTATTGCTTCGCTCCATGCCTTCCGAAATATGGCACCATACTTTCATCGACGCACAGTTTTTCGCTAAGAGGAGCATGAGATAAATATCTTTCGTTTATCATATTGAAGAGGGGTTGTAATTTTGCAAATTTATTGTTGTCTTCTAGATTATTGTTGTCAGAACAATGTGCATATTTTTTTAACGTTTCGTATCTATTTCTTCGCATTGAATTTGCAACTAGTGGATTATATGTATCACTATCAACTTCCCAAAGCATACGCCATCTTGGAACTTGTAAATGTCCAGATAGATATAAAATTGCTACAAAACATTTTATTTCTTCTCTGTTAGTGGTGAAATTATGATCGCCTTTTTGCCTGGCGTACACTTCAAACATTTCCACCAAAAAACTGCAAATTTTCACATCAAAAAATGACTCAACAGGATCTGAAAATATGTTGCCGTTAAGCGGTTCTTTAGGTGAACTATATGTAGGAAATGCAGGATCTATGTCAACTTTCTTCCATTGTCGTTCGGAACTGGACTTTGCTTGTTCTTGGTTTCTTCGAGTCAACAATTGAGACATCACTGTCGTCACTTCCATTGCCATCTGTTAGGTTATTTTCCTCAACTTCGTCTTCAAGATAAACTACCCCGTCCGGTTTATTTATTTTAGCACAAGCTTCTGACTGCAATTGCCGCCCACTAAGATGATTAACGTTTGCCAAAGGATCCTCGTCATCGTCAGAATCTTCTTCTGACTCAATTCCATCGTTTGGAGGAGTAATGTAGACATCAGCAGACCAAAAGTCTTCATTTTCAACCAAATCGATTAAATTTTTAGTAGTCCAATACCTAAAACAAAACATAAACATAATGTATCCATTCATACCCAGTGTTCCAATATAGGAACAAACAAAAACGACCCACCATTTATAAATTTACACAACACTGTTCCTATAATGGAACAATGGGAAAAAATGGGTTAATGTAGGGACATGTAAGCCGTTTTGATCAGTATCTGATACTTTTGGTGTTATTATTAAACTTAAAAAAATCAGATTTTTAACACAGTGTATCTCCTTAACTTCTAGTTTTATACTTTTAGTTTTATATATGCTAGTTCGTTGGAATTAGTTCATCTGGAAGAGTTTAAAAATGCAAAAAAAGTATATTAGGGTTGTTCTGTAATTTTTGTACACCCTGTATATATAGAAATAATTTTACAATATTTAGATTTCACTTTCTTACAACTTTTATACCCAATATCTTTTGTAATAACTGAGAATTAATCTTAATCAAACACCTGACACTGTTCTAGTTTTTGTTTTGATTTGCTAGTTGCAATATACTTTGATTTTGTTGTTGTGAGATTAGTACTAATATTTTATTTAGAGAAAATGTTTTGTACTGTTTTATTCTAGTTTTTTGTTTCTATTTCTGGGTTAAAAACAGCTATTTTTTAAATTACTTAGTTGTAAGTTGTAGACTGCTTTATACTGTTCCTTAAAACTATTTTTATTTATTTAATCACTTAGTTAGCTTAGTTAAAAAACTTGTATAAAAAGATCACAATCCAAAACAAATTAAAGTTACCATAAGTTGTTAACACAATTTTGTTTTTTCCTTGCCTTCTTTCACTTATTTTAGTATTTTTATTTTAGATGATATAAAAAATAAAATGCCATTGTTTCTAAAGTATTATTGTATTTTTTTCTAATTTATTGCAGATTCTGAGATATAATGCTTCTCTTTTGGTGGGCTCGGTTATTATTTTCTACATATTGATTAATATCAATGCCAACTTCATCAGCATTTTCTTTTACATTTTCTTCCCAATAATCTGCATTAACATAGCAAAAATTGTGAAGTATGTAGCACACAGCAATAATTGTTACTGCTTTCTCAACGCTATTTGTGTTTAGATACTTCTGCCCTTTAAGAGGCCAAACAAACGTTCTATTACCATCCTGGTCTGGCTGTGCTTGATGTTGTACCTTATTTGTTGTAAATTGATCGGATTTCTGTAATAATTATAAAATGTACATTAAAAAAAACGGCAATAAGTATGTAATTATTATTGTATTTATAAGGTTCATAGGCTTATATTTTTTTAGAATAAATTAAAATAGGTAATAATAACTTACCTATAAGGAGGAGTCATTAACCATTCCAGCAATGGGTATTGCTTTTCCACCTACTAAATGATATCCATCTATAGGAAAATATTTTCTTTTATTATTTTCAGTGATATCGACATTAAATACATATTTGATTAGACTGGTGGTTAAAATAGTGTAAAATCACACAGTGAATAATTGTCAACAATAATATACTTTATCTATGGGGATAAGAGTTGCTTATCCTACTAAGTTTCAATAGTATAAGAACTCTATTAATATAGAGATACACATGTGATAACCATTACTGACATTTATGCGGGGACAAAAAAACCACAGTTGTATCTTCATATTGTTCATATCTTAGTGTCATAAATATTTAGTTTATAACCACAAAATTATTTTGGAAATTTAGTAGGATTCTAGAGTTCAAATTTTTTCAATTAAAAATATACAAGAAAATTGTTCATTATTTAATATTATTGAAAAAAGTAATTTTCATTTTCCTAAGTAGGGTATTTGTGATATCAATAAAATCGCAGGTGTCAGATTTGATTTCTTTGGGAACATGCATGTCTAAGCAGAAATCAAATAGTATAATGAACTATAAAACAAAATCTATTTAAGCTTAAATTTAATAAATAAAACAAATATTTAAAAACATTTACCCTGTAGTCATGTGCTGAGCCCGGAAATCCCACAAATAAATTGGTAATTAATTTATTGGCTGTACCAATTGCTTGCAGTTTAATGCTATGATTGGAATTTTTATGTATATAACTGTTCTGTTGATTTTCAGGAGCCTTAAACCGTATATTGGTTCCATCAATTGCACCAATGACTCCTGAAACATAGGTTTGTAAATTATATATGCTCTTCAAACTGATTTATAATGGTTTGTATCTCTTCAGGTGTTGTTGGCCAACATAATAATGATTTATCAATGTTAATAATCTATCTAGGATTCTTTCTGTACAATTAAACACAGCATAAAGTGATACCCCAAATATTTCCGAAACTGAAAGAAAGGTTTCTCGTTTTCCCAGCCACTATAATGTCATTAACAATTGCAGGTGACCTGGTACTGGAACTCCTCCACCATGGTAAGGCTTATTCAGATCAGGGTGATTAATTTTTTCTAGTAAAGTATTGAATGTCTCTTGATTCATTCTAAATAGTTGGAAAAGTGTTCCAAATATTTCCCAATCCAATTTTCATCAATGAGTAGTCTATAGTGTTTTTGATTTTGAAATAAGGCTAGAAACTGATCACTAATATTTTTTTTATTTTTGTAAAGTAACATCATCAAATATTTATAAAAATTCTGCTCTTCGATAAGGCTTAGGACAATATTTACGTTCTCCATTTGGAAATAAACAAATATGATCGCGAACCGTTAAGAACAAAATGTTTTTGTAAACATCAAAAATTCACAACACCCATTTTTATTTGAATTTTTGGTGGTTTTAGAATGACAATTGACGTGCACGTGACTTTTTAAAATGTAACATTTTTGCGGTTCATAAAGTAGTGACGTCAAGGAAGAAACTGTTTTAAAACGGTCTTTGAAACTGTTTCGTCAAAAAAACATGCTTTAGTACCGCATATTGGAAGTATTCCGTAACTGTATGACCTTTTGCGAGGCCATGACCAATCGAGGCCATATTTTCAGTTATTATTTGTTATAGATATTGACATCTCCTTGCTAGAGCAGTATAATATGTCAATTAAGGGTTGCCAACTAGAAAGAGAATGGAAAAGTTTTTGTAATTCTGTCTGTCTTCCCCGAAAAACCAATTTGAAAAAACTTGGAAGTCCTTGTCTTTCTAAACAAATATGTTAGGTACTAAAATGCTAAAACAAATGTGTGATAAATTGTAGGCTTGCTGCGAAAACCAACTAACTTTATTGTGAATATTTAATAGGATTCCTGGAAAAAATCTCATAAGTTATAAAAATTATTTTTTCCAGTCTAGTCAAAAGTAAACATTTAAATTTGCAAATTTTTTAGGAATTATTTATTAGCTGTGATCATAACAAATATTTTTAACACCAAGTTATAGTTGCTTTTCGCAATACTATTGCAAAATATAATATACAAACTTTTTTAAAAAAAAACTAGAAAACATTTTAAGGCATTTATCAACCATTTTTTTAAGTATTTCAATAAAACTATCCAAACTTTGCATTTTCTCCTTGTGTCGTCTGACAGATTTTGAAGCTTTTGCTTCTCTTTTTTTTGGTAAATACACCCTTTTAAACATTCTGGCAAAGATGAGAGGACAGGACAGCAGAAGCAAAATAATTTGATAGCGCTTGTCGAAAAGAGGGTTTTTAACTCTATCTTTTTTTAACGTAAGAAATAAAAAGGATCGAACGCGAACACTTGAGCGTTTCTTTCATAGAAAAATAAAGTTGCTTTTCGTTTGTGAAGTTTAATATTTTCTGTGTGTGTTTGTGATAAATATTATTAATTTTGGCCAATCATAATGAGACAATTTTGTGGGAAATTTTGGTCAATTTTATAGAGCAGCACTCAGAGTTGGCCAAAGGTCATTTTAATGAATCTAATTGAAGGGTTCATATTAGACTCCTAAGGATTTGGAAAAAAATAATCCAAAAGTGGCAAAAAGTAAATATGATTTATAGTTTATCGAGTTATTTTATAAATTTCTTGTTTTTATGTTATAAACATAATCTGACATTAAATATAATAATAAAACCTGGTACTGCGAATGGTGATCATGATGATACTGGTGGGGGAGCCTTACAAGCCGTACTATGAGTAAAATCGAGGGGAGATGCCTAGACATTTTGGACAAAACCTTTGGTTCATGGGTTTGGAGTACAAGAGTTAGGCCTGGAACAAATATCAGAGAAAGAAGACTTAGGAAAGGTATGTTTATTTTTTATAGTTAAGTTAAATCAATATACTGGGCGAATCAGTAAGGGTGATGACCAGCCACATCCACATTTCTAAAATATTCATTTCTGTTAGAAAAGGTTTCTGGTATTGATAGTCTTCAATAATCTTAATTTAGTGATTTTGAAAGCTTTCAGACAAACGGCTCCCAATATATTGCCGTTCACCACCATTATTAATTAATCTATGTTATATTATTATATATTATCTATAGTAACGTGAGAAAAAAATGACAAGGAATCTAACACATGCCATGCACTAATATTTCATGTTTTGGGAAATAAAAGTATTTTCGTAATTTGGCCTGTTATTATACTACAATCCTTAATTCTACAATATACAGTGGCTACAGTCACAAAAGAATTGGCGACGAGGATGTCTTAAAAGAGAAACCTGCAATATGACGGGACCAAACGATGCGGCTACAACTGCAAAGAAGGGCCAATGCGGCCATTACAAATGTTACACCTACAGTTCAAACGATATTTTCAATAGAAACATTCGATCCTGAATCGACGAAGTTCGATAGATGGGCGAAGAGGCTCCAAAGTGCTTTTAGCGTATTTGCTATTTCAGAGGACCGTAAAAAGTCCTACCTATTACACTACATGGGTGCAAAAATTTACGATTTATTATGCAGCAAAGTCCACCCTGAGGAAACAGAAGATAAATCATACAAAAAAATAGTGGATTTGATGAAGGTACATTTCAACCCCCAACCACTGGAGATTGCTGAAATTTTTCGTTTTTTACAACGAAAGCCACAAGATGGAGGAACCGTTACTGAATTCATTACGGCGCTGCAAACTATGGCTATAAACTGTAAGTTTGGTGATTATTTGAACAAAGCTCTGCGAAACCTATTTGTTTTCGGGTTACGTGCTGAAAGAATACAAAGTAGGTTGTTGGAGGTAAGGGATTTGACTTTCCAACAGGCCATGGATATTGCAATAAGTATGGAAATTTCATCAAGGGATGCTGCACAGTTACACAAATCTACACACAATGTTAACTCTTTTCAAAAAGGACCTGGACATAAAAATAATACACATTTTACACATACAAATATGTTGCAGATATTATCTATGGCTGCAGATATTTAAATCAGAACAAAAATAATGTCACGTTAAGTGGTTTGTTAGAAAAACCAATTAATCGTGGGGTACGCCACTGCGTATTTCGGATCGCCCAAACGATCTTCCAGTTGAGGAAGATCTTTGCGCCGCCCGAAAATACTCACTGGAGAACCTTTCTTATGATTTATTACGCTTGGCTTGGATTTACGCTACTTGGGAAGGAATAAAAGTCACTGCATAAAAAACTACAAATCTTTAATAAATACAAACTAAAATCCCCTGAACTGTCCAGAAATCCCCAATATAATAATACACCCCAAATATACAATATATATACACTATAAAGACTTTAAAGAACCAACTAGTTACTTTTCTCAGAAATACCTTTTTTATTTTATTTTATTTTTTATTAGATTTATAAAAAACCTTACCACATATTTTAACAGCAAGCTGGCATGTCACGACTTTATTTTTTATTTTTATTTTTATTGCTGTAATACAGCAGAGTATTACCTACTGCCGATTTTCGTCACAGCCGGAGAACTTATAGCCTCGGTTGTGCCAAAAATGTTGTTATTTTTTTGTTTTGTCAATTTGGCTAGCTGACCCCAACATTGTTTTGAAATTGTAGAATCAGCATAACCGAATTGAGTGCATTGTTTATTTTCAACATAAAATAAAGTTTTTAATTACTAGACGAAAAGATTGTTATTGTTTTAAATAACTTTAAATGTAATATTAAACACAAATTGGAATTGAATGGAAATTAAAAAGATTGAAATAAAATTATATTTTTGGAAATGGCTTTATTAAAATTTGAGTTGAAATATATTTTATGAAAGTACTTTATTTTATCTTTAATAAAAATCTAATTATTTTTAAATGCAATTCGTGACATGCCCCCCACCTGTTAAAGCCGGACCCCGGCTTTTAAGCTGAGAATCCGTTTTTATTTTATTAAAAATTGAAAAATGTTACTTATAGATATCCTTAATGACTACATAAAATACAAATTACATAGAACAATTGAAAACAAAAAAAAAATTTGAAGTTAGAGTCTGTCTACACACGCACATTTTTTCTTCACTACTTGATCTCGGAGAAGTCCATATTTGGGCGCGGTGGCGCTTTGGCTGCGTACGGCTCTGTCTTCCGTACTTTGCTTGTGTGGCGAGTACGGAACGTTCGGTTGAAACCCTGGCTTCGGAGATTAGCAAATTACTTTTGCCTCGGCTCGTCTTCTTGCTCTGACGGTGATCGGAATGTGCCTAACTTCAGCATTGACCGACATCTCAGCGGCTGGAGTCCGGAGTGGCTCTGTTGCTTTTGCCACAGAAATTATAGGTTCTAATTCTGTGATGTTTCTCTTTTGGACTGAAGCGCTCGTCTGTTTAGGCCTCTGGGGAAATATTCTCGTGGCTGTCATCTTGGTTGGTAGTACTGTGTGTGGTACTGTGCCTTTATGTCAATGGTCTTTCCGTCTGGTTTTTAGGTTATTGTATTTTTGTGTACGGTTCGATGTAGGATTTTTATACGTGGGGTAGGTTTTGGAAGGTTTACTTAGGGACTTTTTTGAAATAGAAGGTTAGATGCCTACGGGCACAAGTGTGTATGTTTGTTCGGGAAATACATGTACTATGTCGAGCTATGACATAGTTTTTCGCTCCTTACGCACGTGTGGACCCATTTGTGCTGGTAGTGGAGTACAGTTGAATTATATAGGATTTTCCGGAAAAAAGGAATCGTTACTTAGGTGAGTTGCATCTCTTTTATTTTCTGGATCTCCTTGCCACTGTTTCCAGGTAATTGCAGTTTCCAGGCCGGAAATTGGATCACTGTGGAATGCTTTTGTTAACCATGTGTCCAGAGTTCAACCCTTCTTATAGCCTTCTCCAAGATCTGAGACAAGTTGGCTCCTGTTTCTTGTGCGTGTGGATCATCTGAGCAAAAAATAAGAAAAATGGTGAGTAACAAAAAAAAATATTTTTATAATAGTTTATGCTTTTAGTATGATGGTTACAATTTTAATTTATTTGTTAGATGATTTTATTAGGAACATTCCTTTGTTCCCAATTTGTTGAGCAATTGATAAAAATAACATTTATATAATTATTAAGCTCATTCATTTTAATAAAAGTAAATAAACAAAAGTTATGACCTAGTACTTTGTTTATCAATAATGTGATTTTAACATAGGTCATGAATTCGATATTAACAATAAATATAAAAAAAATGTTTGTTTCTACATGAACAAGTAATTAGTATGCTTTGAGGTTATGATTTTATTGGTTTTTGTTGGTTCCTCTAAAAATAATTGAGACAGCTTCCCCTAGTATATAAATATTAAATCTGTGCGTAAGCCCCGTTTCCCATAAATATATGTACATCTTTATTATTCGTTGTACTTGGAAAAAAAAATGTTTTTATTAGAAAAAATGAAAAAATTGCTTCAGCCCTCTATATTTTATGTTATTTTAATATTATTTGATAAAAATTAATGTTTCGAAACATCTGTGAATTGTCACCTAGTGTAAAAAAAAGGTTTTGTGAGCACACATGGTACCTTTCCTCAACCATATTTACCTGAATTGATTCAGGTGTCTATTTTTCTCGTTAAGACGAAAAATAGTTTTTTATTTTTTATTGCCTCATTATTCAGCATGTGGGATTAGGATCTGGGTTTCAGTTTTTTAAACCTTCTTCCAACCCTTCCTACCCCTATTCAAGAATTTTTTATTTATTTTAAGAAAGAAAAAAAAATAGATTTTAGTCTCTAATTTTTGGTAACTAGGTACATCTTATTATTATATTTAGCATAGAACAGGGTGTAGGGTTCAGCTTTGAAGAAGCTTTCTTCCAACCGGTTCCTTTTCTGTTGCATGACACAATAAGTGAGATACTTAAATATACATGTATATACCTTATGTATACTTTTTATCTCAGTACCTGATTTTTATTTATATATGGAGTCCCCATACAATATCCTATAAAAATAAAAAAATTATATTAGCGGCTGTACGCTGAAAATAAAATATTTAAAAAATGTTTTTTAGATAGCCTCCCTTGCCGGTGCTACTATGAGGCAGGGTAGGCTTTCACCTGGCGACATCCGGGACAACTTCTCTCCTTCCACTTTGAGTAGTAGGTCTATTACCTCATCAGACTTGGACCTTAATGGCGTTCCTATTGTATCCGTCAGTTGTTTTTCCTGTGGGCTTTTGGATTCAGCCGAACTCTGTTTGGAACGATGAGCGGGATTACTAGTTGAGGCTCCACAGTCCCGTTGCTGTGGTTGATGAACCGAGAGTGACCGCTGACGCTGACGCTTGGAGAGCCACATCAGATATATGTTATAACCCATATACCCTAAGAATGCCAAGAATGCTAAGCAGAGAAAAGCAAATTCTATATGTTGGCCTACGGGTATTGAAGATTCTGCGCGTGTGGGCACTGGGGCCATAGCTATAGCCATACCATTATTTCTGTTTACGAATAGGTACACTATTCCGAGTGACAGGATGATATTCCACACTAGGAAGATACCATCACTGTGGGAGCTATAGTAATGGGATTCTGGTAAGTTATACTCGTTTTTTATATTCGACATTATATCCTCAACACTTTCTCTAGTTGAGGTAAGATTTAAATGAGGTATTTCGAGAGTCCAATTGGTGTTGAGGCATTCATGATGATTCATGAACGTTATAGGGCTTGTTTCCATGTTGGGTTTTAGGATAAAAGACTTTAGGTTGGACCAGGATGCTGGTATAATATAGGTGATTCTAAAATTTTGGGATATATTTGTGAAGCATGGGAACCTGAGGGGAATTATATCCTCATTATCAATGGACAACTTGCAGCTGCAGGGAATATACATTTTTATTGCTCCAGGGCTGCTATATAGGTCCGTACTTAGGGATTCTTTTGCCCTGTTGGGGCATTCTATGAATGTTTCAGTTTTTGGGTGCGTGATGATGTACACATCTTCGTCAATCTCTGATATAATGGTTGACGTTGATGTGTAGCAATTCATGGGGCAGTGATGACTGATTTCCTTCACTGTGGCCCCGTTGAACAGTTTCCTTGCACATGCTGCCCCTTGCAGAGCATCTGCACTGAACCTTGGTAGGTAGCACAGTTTATCTCTGTACGGTTTGCAATGTTGCAACCCTAGGCCTGTTATTTGCCTAATTTTATTATCAACATCTTTTGCGCTGGCTACAGCCAAAAATGTAACATCGTGTTGGATTTTACATGTTTGATTGTGCCAGGCAAATGGTGTGGTGATCAACTCGTAGGTTTTCCACCGGTCATCTTTGTGACATAACGGCACCCGGATATAAATTTTATTGTTTGCAAAGCTGCAGTCACAAATAGGCAATTGATAATATTTCGCAAGTTGGTTTAGCGGGATCACTAAGATTTGGTCGAACTTAGCAAGTTCGACTGTTAAGCTAGATAGGTCACTCTGGAGAATATTTGGTTTTAGGATGGTAATGGGTATATGGTGTTGCCTACATGATGATAGGATAGATTGGCGATTTAGAGCTCTAGACTGGTAAATTAGGTTTTTCTGGAAATTATTCTGAATTTCCAGTAGCTCTATAATCGTTTTCTCATATCGATGGCTTAATTCTAACAAGTCGTAACCCACAATTTTACGAATTTACGTTTTTATGTTTAGTCAATAAAAAAAGATGGACATTATCGGACACTAAAACCTTTTGCCCCAAATAAAATTATTTCTAGTTGATACCCGCGATTTCTAACAAGGCCTAACCCACAGGATACATGTGTGAGGAGAGAGTTTTTTGCCTTTACTGTAAAATGTACTCTTTGTGGGATACGAGGTGTTAGAATTAAGCCATCGATATTCATTGTCTAGATTCTCAGTTGTATCTCGGTATTTGAGAAATTGAGTCTCTAGGTCATGAATATGTTTCTCTGTTTGCTTGAACGCTTCAGAAACCCCCAGCTCGTACTGCTTAAACTCCTTAGAGTTTTTCGTAAGGCCCTTTATTGTGGATGACATCCGATTGTTCAATCTTTGTACTTGAATTTGTATCTGATGCTCATCCATCACTAGTGAGTCTAGCTTGTGTTGGGTCGCGACTCCACAACACCAAGCCAGTCCGTCCCCTAGAAAGTCTAGAGCCCTTTTATTCCTTGTTTGTTGTTTTAGCGATATATCTTGTAGGAATTTGGGGCTCCAGCTTTCCTGGAGATCCTTAAACTTTCTAGTGTAAAGGTTTTGCAGCTGCCTAATACTGTGCACTAGATTGCATTCTGCTGATCTATTTCTAGCACAAGCTGGTTTTGACTCCTGAAGGGAGCCCTCGCTCATGGCGTACCAATTGGTCTCGTATATTAGGGGTACAGTGGCTTCATAAGCAACTGTATCCGGGAGTGCTTTCCAAAACGCTCCAGCGGTCACCTCTGTTTTATGGCTATCCTCCAATCCTAGGGCTGGATTGGAGCTGATAGAGGCTAAGAGTATGAATTTGACGTATTTCCTAATCAGAAAAGACAATTAAAAAATATGTATGTACGATTACTTTGATTAAAAAAAAATTTTATTCTGGTTTTATATGAGTAGCTTGTGTTTATGTTCGATACACTTTTCTTCAGTGTTACTTGGTATCGAGGGGCTTTACTGACACAGAGATTTACACAAAAAAAATTTTTAAATATTTAATATTAATATGTGTATAATTGTGTACATGTATACAAAAAACTAAATAGTATAAATATAAAAAAAAAATTTTAAAAATAGTATAAAATTAGTGACACCTATTATTTTTCTTTTAGGTATCAGAGATTGTCATCATCCCTTGGTGCCAACTCTGGGGACCAAGGATCGTTATAATGGAGCATTCTACTGACGTGGACCACTTCTTCTTTACTTTTTATTATGTCCTTTCTTGATCAGGTAATTAACTTCACTTAATTTGTCTTTTACGTAGTAAGGACCAAACCATCGTAAGAGGAGTTTTTCACTTCTTCCTATCTTTCTTACGGGGGTAAATACCTTGACTTGGTCCCCTACTTTGAAGTCTAATTCCCTGTGCATAGCATCGTATCGAATTTTGTCCTTAGACTGTTTACAACTAATACTCTCGATGGCCATACTTCTTACTGCCAAAGCTCGATCTCTGATTTGCAGAGCATCTAGGTTGTTTGAGGGCGCCGTAAGGCTTGCCTCTGTGGGAAGAACTGCTTCGCGTCCATACACTAGCATGAACGGGGAGAACTTTGTGCTATCCTGTTTGGCTGTGTTGTAGGCAAATGTCACGAGACTGATATATTCATCCCAGTCTGTGTGTTCTGTATTCGTGTACATTGCCAACATGTTAGCGAGAGTTTTGTTGAACCTTTCGGTGAGCCCGTTTGTAGCTGGGTGGTAAGCAGTGGTAAACTGACTAACCATTCCCATCATCTTGGTTAATTCAGTGACCATTTCGGATCTAAAGTTAGTTCCTTGATCACTGAGCAAGAATCGGGGACTCCCATGTCTACAAATTATGGAGCTCATGAGGAACTTGGCAACTTGGTTAGACTTGGCATTAGTTAAGGCCATAGTCTCTGCCCACCTTGTGGCATAATCTGTTGCGACTATTATCACCGTTTTACCATTCCGGCTTTTACGGAACGGCCCAAGTATGTCAATGCCTACTCTCTCGAAAGGTACTCCTACAGGTATAGGCTGCAGCAGTCCCACCGGTTTCCTGTTTTCTTGGCCTTTTCTCGCTTGACAGTCCCTACATCCTTTGACGTATTTTTCTACGTCTTTCTGTAGAGTTGTCCAGTAATATCTGGACTTTATCTTTGTCAAGGTTTTTGCGATTCCCAAATGACCTGCTATGGGTTCATTGTGGTGGGAGAATAAAATCTCCCCTACAAGATGTTTTGGAATCGCTAACAAATTTTGTAAGCCTTCGGGGTTAGCATTAGTTTTGTACAGCACGTTATCGAAAAGCCTGAAATTTTTTGCTCTTCTTCTCGTGCCGATAGATGCTGTGCTGGGGTCTGAAATGGCATTTTTTAATGCTGTTATTTCAGGGTCTTTGTCCTGTTCCTTTGCGATATCTTCCTGTTCGAGGAGGAATATCGGAACTAGGTCGGTTTCCTCCACATCTTTATCTGTGGGGCTTAGCACCGGATTCCTTGACAAACAGTCAGCATCTTGGTTGGAGCTCCCACTCTTGTGCTTTATGACGTAATCAAACTCTGAGAGTTTGATACTCCAGCGAGCTAGTCTGCCTGTTGGATCTTTTAAAGATCGAAGCCAGCACAAAGCGTGGTGATCTGTCATTATTGTGACGGGCTTACCGTAGACTAGATGTCTGAGGTAACCTAGTGCCCATATGACCGCCAGACCTTCGAGCTCAGTAATGCTATAGTTCTGTTCTGCTTTTGACAGACTACGACTTATATAGCTTACTAGATGCATTTGCTTGTCTTGTCCTTCTTGTAACAAGAGTGCTCCGATGCCAAGTTTAGATGCATCCACCCTAAGTTCACATTCGCGTTGAAGGTTGTAGTGCTGCAGTACCGGAGCTGTTAGCAGTTTTTCCTTAAGCGTCTCAAACGCTTTTTGTTGGGGTTCATCCCAGGAAAAACTTTCGTCCTTCTTTGTGAGTAAGTGTAAGGGCCTCGCTATCACTGAAAAGTTGCTAATGAACTTTCTATAGTAATTGCAGAGACCGACAAAGCTTTGGACTTGCTTAACAGTTCTAGGTACTGGAAACTCTTTTACTGCTACCAATTTACTGGCATCCACTTTCAGCCCTTTTTCGCTGACTGTGTAACCCAAGATGTTTATTTCCGTTTGGGCAAAGATGCACTTACTTGGCTTTAAGGTTAGGTTAGCTTGTTTCAGTCTTTGAAAAACCTTTTCCAATTTTTGTAAGTGCTCTGTTAACGTTTTGGAGAATATTATTATGTCGTCCAAGTATATTAATATTTCTTTCCATTTCATCCCTTGGAATACCTGATCGGCAAGGGATTGGAAAGTTGCGGGCGCGCATGTTAATCCGAAAGGAAGGACATTACACTCATACTGACCGTGACCTTGCGCCACGAATGAGGTGTATTGTTTCGACGACTCTTCCACAGGGATTTGCCAGAATCCGCTGAACATATCTAATGTGCTAAAATATTTGGCCCCATTTAGATAAGTTAGGATGTCGTCAATTTGAGGAATCGGATAATTCGATTTTCTCGTTATGTTATTTAGTTTGCGATAATCCACGCAAAATCGAACTTTGTCCTTCCTTTTGATCAGAACTATTGGGCTGGCCCAGGGGGAGTGACTTGGACGTATGATCTCATGATCCAGCATTTCGTGGATTTGATCATCGATGATGTCTCTCTCCTTTTGCGACACTTTGTAGGCTCGGCTTTTTATTGGAGGATGATCCTCTATCTCTATTTTATGCTCTACCAGATGTGTTTTTCCCATGTTTGCCATGGATTTCGAAAAAACTTCTGGGTATTGAGCTATTAGCTCGCCGAGCCTCTTTTTAAAGTTGTCGTCTTTAGAGTGAGAGACGTCGAAGTCTTCTAAGGTAACTTTTTCCTCCGCCTCGCATGTGGCGAAGGACCATTCTGTACTTGGACTATTTTCCTCTGTGAGGTATCCTAAAGTACTACCTTTATATATTTTTATGGGGTACCTATTAAAATTTCTTACCATTATTTTATTATTGGTAATTATATTTAAACTGAACAGTAAGCCTCTCTGTACCAAATTTTTAAAATTGCACTGAAGAAAGTGTGTTTTAGTGTCTGTGTTAGTTGTACTTATTTGGACCTGAGTCTCACTATATGGGGGACAAATTTGGTCCAATGTTGACCTAATTTTTTGTGGGATCGGGAGGTGGGAAATATAGTTTGTGGTTAAGGGATTTATTTCATCCAACTCTATGCTATTACCCATACTTGCGTGATTACTAGTTACAGGATTTGTTTCCTGTATCTCGTTACACGTGTGTAAATTTATTTGGTCAGCTACGGGGACGTCTTTTGAGTTTTCTGCTGAAAACATCAAAAGTGGGGTTGGTGACGAACTTGTGTCGGAGAGCCCGCTTACTTTTTCTAGGACTGTCTTGATTTGTCCCAAACATTCAGCTTTGTACATCTCTTTATACGGCATGTCATTTACCCTTATTGATTGTACTAAGTCAATCGATTCTAAAAACAGTGAGGGTTCATCGTAGGCGTTTGCATTTAATTTTATGGCATATTGTTTATTGCCTGTCCTGAACCTCATACATTTCTGCTTTAGATCTATGACTGCCTCGAGCTTGTACAAAGTCTTGATCCCTAGGATCATGGCTACTGGTAGATTTTCTACCACAGCTGCAGAGCACGCAGTATTTAGGTCTCCGATTTGGATTTGTGTTAGGGCTTGGCCTAACGTAGACACTCGCATATTACCTACCGCTAGTAGGTTTTTTATGTGCTGGGTGTCTATGTTTTTGGCGAAGTCCTTCCTAATTATGTCCTGTTCGGACCCTGTGTCCACTATGACATTTGTTCGTTCCCCATTTACCCTAGCGCTGATCGTCAGTACTTTGTGCTGACTACTGTTTTGCCCCCTTGTTGACAGGACAAGTCTTGGGGCTATTGACGTTGTCCAGGGGCGTTTGGGTGATTTTTGTTCCTGAAAAAACAGGCACTACCAGAGTGTCCTGGATTTTTGCAGATGTGGCATATAGGCCTACCGTCCGCTGTTCGCGTGTTCGGTATATATGCCGCTGCAGGACCTTGGTTTGTATTTCGCCCTTGGTTATACCTCTGTTGAGAGTTGGAAGAGTTATTGTTTCTTCCGTTATTGTTTCGGGTCTCATTATTGTTATTTTGAGGCCCATAATACGAGTTTTGGGGCCCGAAACTTTGAGGATAGTTCGGGATGTGGGTGTATTGGTTGTAGGGTGGTTGTGGTGGATAATAGGGTGGTCCCCCAAATGTGGGGAGTGTATTGGGAGGGTAACAGTTCGGGCCTTGTGGCGTTGTATTTCGCCATGGCCGTCCCTTTTTGTTTTTGTTAGTAGGTTTCGGGTTCCCTCCCGGCTTATCTGTTTCTGTGTACAGGGCTATGTTAGGCCTTTGGGCCGTTGAGCTCTCCCCTGTCAGGCTGTAAACACCTGATTTGTTTCGGTCCATTATGTCCTGTAAACTGAGGACGATATTTTTGAAATCGCCCATGGACATATTGCTGGACCGTAACAATCTGTAGGGGGTGTAGATTTCCGGGTCCAGACCATTTTCAAAAAATTTTCTGAACCCATCTACGTTCAGGGTGGCATCATATTCGTAATATAATGTCTTCAAATCGTAAAAGTATGATTTGACCGGTTCCCCCTTCCTTTGTTTCCTGTTAAGCAACCTCATCTCGATGTTTCGACGGGAGTCGCCCTCGTCGAATTCCTTGATAAGATCTGCTTTGATCTCATCCTATTTTTTGTCGACATTTTCTGCGTCCCCTTTATACAGGGTGAACCATATGTTTGCCGCTCCCTCTAGGAATGACCCTAGATACCCTATTTTCAACCCGTTGTTCCACCCATTGGCAACTGCAGTCCTTTCATAACTCGCTATAAAAGTTTGCACATTGCTTGAGCAGGGGTTAAAGATGGGTGGCGATATAAACTGCGGCTTTGCCGGTTTCTGGTCAGCGGTGACCGCTTCGGCCAGGGTTGTATCTGCCATACTTTGGGGGTTAGGAGCTTGTGGCTGTACCGCAGGAATCGGTGTCTGTGGTGGCACTACAGTAGCCGGAGCATGTGGTGGACCAACAGTGTTCGTAGCCTGTGTTGGCACGACCGGAGGCTGTATTTCTGTTGGCGCAACAGGAATCTGTTCCTGTGGTTGCACGACAGGAGAATGTGTTCCTGTTGAAACACTAGGAGTCTCTTCCTGCGGTGGCGTGTCCGTTTCGGGCACAAAGTGTTTTTTGTTGGAAATGAGGTTTCCTGCACTATCTTTGATAGTTACGTCCAAGTCCCCTTCTGAATCCGAATTGTTAGATTCTGATTCAGATTCGGTCTTTTTATCGAACCTGAATTTTTGCTTGGATTTAGCCCCTCTGAGAGGGGATCTGGGGGTTAATCCAGATTTTTCAAAAACCGTGGGAGAAAGCCCTGTACTATGCAATGGAGGTTCGAAATTATCTACCAGTTGTAACTTTAAGTTGACCTTCTTCTTTGCCCTGGTTTCTGGTCCAGGCATGAATTATATTTATTTGCTTTAATAAATTTTTATCTCTCTTTCTTTTTGCAGGTATTGGGTTTTCCACGACGCTCAGAGGCTGTGGCGTTGTTGTCTAGACAACGACCAGACCCGCAAGTAGGAAGAGATACAAAAAACAATTTTTTGTGCAAATAATATGAGACAACAATTTTTAGTGAGATCAGAAACAAATAAGTGTGCCTGTGTTTAAGTTTAAAGTGTATTTTTAGTTAGTGTAGCGTGTAGTGTTTTTAATAAGGTAGGCGGTACTCATAGGTATTTTATGTTATATTTCTATGTATTCAAATATATAAAAATTAATAAAAATGACAAAATAACCTAGGGTAAGGGTCCGTACTTAGGACCAAATTTGTTGACCTTTCTTGCGGAGCTTTGTAAATAATCAAAACCTTGTATTATCCCTTAAACTCTATTTAGCTCTGGTATGTTGTTACCAGGAGTTGGAGGCCTTTCAAACGAAACGTTTTCGAAGTCAAAATGAACTTCTTTATACCCTAGGGGTGTTGCTGGGCCTAAAACTCTTGGAGTTAATGGAGGCACCGTAAGGTTTGGTTCTCTAATAGGGCTCAAATTGCACAAGCGAAGATACCTGTTTCTTCTTCTGAGCCTTTCTGCTTTCCCAGGTTTCGAACGTTTCATTCCTTGTGTGCGCTCACGCAAGAAGAGAATGAAGCCGAGTGTTGCTTAGTATCATATAATTCCCATAAGCTAGAGTCACTGTGGCTCTCTCCTCTGGGCCTTATTATGATACAGTGGCAAACTTCTAACGTGTCTTGTACCCCTGCCCTACATACGGGGTGTTCGTTCGTGTCTCACACCCTTGTAGTTCACTACAGCGAGTTCGTACTTGTCTCACACGCTGCTGTGGTATACTACAAATGTGTTCGTGCTTGTCTCACACCTTGTTGTAGTACAGGTCCACGCGACACATAAGTTTGTACTGCAACTTGGGAACTTTAAACTTTATTACAAATATAATTATTAGAGAGAATAAAACTTTCTCCGCAAGAAGTCACCTTTGTCCTATTTTATTATGAACTCTTTATTTCAAAAAATTCAAGAAAAGCACATTTTGTCAAAAGTAATTTAAATTTAAAAAAAAGATTTTATTTGAAAATTGTATTTCTGAAGAAGCAACAAGCTTCATTAATTTAAAAAAATATATATATTATAATATTTGGTTATGAGTGTTATTCCTTATCGAGCAGCGTATTTATTCAATATTGCGAGAGGTAAAAAATGAAAAAGAAAAATTACAAATAACGAGAATAATTTTGATGAATTATTCGCGGGATTTAGATTACGGCTAACTCCACCATGTCACGTTAAGTAGTTTGTTAGAAAAACCAATTAATCGTGGGGTACGCCACTGCGTATTTCGGATCGCCCAAACGATCTTCCAGTTGAGGAAGATCTTTGCGCCGCCCGAAAATACTCACTGGAGAACCTTTCTTATGATTTATTACGCTTGGCTTGGATTTACGCTACTTGGGAAGGAATAAAAGTCACTGCATAAAAAACTACAAATCTTTAATAAATACAAACTAAAATCCCCTGAACTGTCCAGAAATCCCCAATATAATAATACACCCCAAATATACAATATATATACACTATAAAGACTTTAAAGAACCAACTAGTTACTTTTCTCAGAAATACCTTTTTTATTTTATTTTATTTTTTATTAGATTTATAAAAAAACCTTACCACATATTTTAACAGCAAGCTGGCATGTCACGACTTTATTTTTTATTTTTATTTTTATTGCTGTAATACAGCAGAGTATTACCTACTGCCGATTTTCCTCACAGCCGGAGAACTTATAGCCTCGGTTGTGCCAAAAATGTTATTTTTTTGTTTTGTCAATTTGGCTAGCTGACCCCAACATTGTTTTGAAATTGTAGAATCAGCATAACCGAATTGAGTGCATTGTTTATTTTCAACATAAAATAAAGTTTTTAATTACCAGACGAAAAGATTGTTATTGTTTTAAATAACTTTAAATGTAATATTAAACACAAGTTGGAATTGAATGGAAATTAAAAAGATTGAAATAAAATTATATTTTTGGAAATGGCTTTATTAAAATTTGAGTTGAAATATATTTTATGAAAGTATTTTATTTTATCTTTAATAAAAATCTAATTATTTTTAAATGCAATTCGTGACAATAATACACTGTATATTATGTTGTTTTGTTTTTTCTAATTGATGTATTTTTTGTCAATTATATAATTTTGTAAAAGTCTTGTCTAGATATTTATTATTTTTATAAACTCCTCTGGATTAAGCAATCCAATCCATTCCACCATCTGCAATAGGTTATGGTCGCCCAGGCGGTTGTGTTTTGATACCAGAGAAGTTGAATATATATATTTCCGAAGATATTTACTGTAGTGTGTAAAGCTAGACTAAAGGTAGGATCTATCTACTGCTAACGAAGTAGTGATGGCCGCATATGGAAACAGTTCACTTCCTTCAATCGACAAACTTGTTGGTGCTGATAATTATAAGAATTGGAAATTTGCCATGCAGATGTTTCTTAAACATGAAGATTTGTGGGAATATGTTAATGGCACACTTACTCCAGGATCTGAAAAGTTTGATAAAAAGAAAGACGAGAAAATTATGGCCAAGATATGTTTAATGGTTTCTTCTAACCTTTATGTCCATGTATCTAGTGCCAAGGGAGCGAAAGAAGCTTGGGACAATTTAGCGAAGCTTTATGAACAAAAAGGTCTACTGGGTCGCCTGCGCCTAAGACAAAAAAATTTAAAATGCTCTTTAAGTGATTATCCTGACATGGTTTGCGGAATATTGCTCGAAATACATTTCCTCGAAAAACAATTGCTCGAAAACATTTGCTCGAATAAACATTTCCTCGAAAATATATTTGCTCGAAAATAAATTGACTCGAAAATAAATTGGCTCGATAAAACATATTGACGAAAGTACATTCGTACGAAAGATCATTTGCTCTCAAGATCATTTTGTCGAATGAACAATTGATCGAATATGAAATACGTTTGATTGCACTCTAATATACTGTATGGAGAGATATTAACTGAGATGGTAAAGTACATAATAGTATTATCACATATTGACATACACATAAAAATAAGTATGTTAGGTACAAATAAAAAAAACAAATTTACCCAACTTGTTTAACCTGGAATCATCGCTAGTTGTATAAAAAAAAAATATACATAAAATAAGCTAAATTAAAAAAAAAAATAACAATTTTACCTAACCTATGCGGCATGGAGTCATTTAAATTTTTCTAAACTAACTGTGACAGATAAAGACCACAGAGTAAAAGTATGTTAGCGCCAGAAAATACAAAATACAATTTAATATCATATTTTTATTTTAACAAAATTTTTAAAGAATACAATAAATTATTGGGGTGACCAATTGTTGACATTTATCCACTTATTTAATTTTTACAATATTAAACTAACGCTCTTAAGATAATTTTCTATCTCTAAATCACTATTATCATTGAAATCTTCACATATTTTCTCTATACGAATATTTATGCTTTTATAAGTTTTTTTCTTTGGCCTTACTCCAGTAGACTCATTTATAATTTTG
Source organism: Psylliodes chrysocephalus (assembly GCA_927349885.1). Taxonomy (NCBI): domain Eukaryota; kingdom Metazoa; phylum Arthropoda; class Insecta; order Coleoptera; family Chrysomelidae; genus Psylliodes; species Psylliodes chrysocephalus. The sequence continues at coordinate 5,884,375 of OV651833.1, forward strand.
AGATCAGTTAAACTCTGTTCTTTTTTTAAAGTTGACAAAAAATTCCAAATAGAAGGTTTTTCCGAATTCATCATCAAAAGAAATCCATGATGCCATCCTTCAACTATATTATTTGTAATGTGCATATTTTCAATAATGCTATGATAGCAATTCCATATCTCAATCTGAAATCTAGGCTTTTTCCTTGCCCTGCGTTCCATTCTTCCTACCCATGTTTCTTCAAAATAATCGATTAGTTTTTGCATCTTCGGTGGAAAATTAGTTTGCTCTAAAATAATGTCAAAACCTCTATGTACGTGGTTCACAGGAAGAAAAGCTAAAGCTTCTAAAAGTTTTACTTTGTTCGCAAAATCGCAATCTGTATCATATACTTGTTTTAGTCCAAATTTTTGCAATTTTCTATAAATGCATTGTTTGAAATGGAAGAAGCATCCCTGTATTTGAATATTTGGAAATAGTTTTTGGATTGCACTAATGAGACCATTTTCAAAATCAATAACGACATGAGTGAGCATTAGACACTGACCAAATGTGCATGTGAGCAGTTTGACTTGTTTAATGGCCCTTACATAAGTTGCTTCAAGTTTGTTTAGTAATAGAATATATACTAAGGGTACTACTATATTGCCTACTTTTCCATGAATAGTAAACAATTGTTGAAATAGCTTAGGAACGGTTTTAAAGGTACCATCCATGTACCAATAGGGCGAAAAATATAAATGTTGAATGTTTTCGTTGGTTCCAAATATTAGTATCCGGTCAGTATCATCAACCCCAGAATCAAATAATAGAAAATGTTTTCCTTTGTCGGTTATTTTAAAATCTTCTGGTAATATCAACGAACTTGTTTCATTGGGTATTGACGGAAAATTATTATCTTTATTCCTTATATTTCGAATAGTTCTCTTCATACTTGGTATGGACGGCAAATTTGCAGAAGTTATCTCTGAACAGCTTCCTGTGGCTTCTGAAAGAATAACCTGCGGAATATTTACTGTTTTTTGAGCGCCTTCTCTCACTGCTTGTAACACCTTCCTCACCTCTACTTTTTCTGGTCTTCCTTCATGATTATGTTCTGCTCTCTTTATCGTTGTTTCGTTTCTCCGAACAAGTCGACCTTTGCAGCCTATTTTGCTTCTTTCACATTTCCAGTATGTCGTGTCATCTTTTACTCTGTCTTTTATATAAAAGAATCCTTCAAGATACAATATTTTCTTACCGCGCTGACTTTCAACAAATAAAGACATTTTAAAAGCAAAGCTTTTCACGAAAATGTCGTTTAACATATTGTCAAAGTTTGATAGATGTAGAAGTCAGAGCAAGACAATAAAAAAAAAATTATAATATAGCAATGTTTTTGCAATTCATTTATGTATCAATGGGGATATGTACGCTACCTCTACTCATACAAGGTGTCACTTCAAATTTTTGGAGTGTAAAAAACACTTCTTTTAAGTTAACCAAAAAAACAAAACTTGTATATTCATTTTTGTTTGTTTCCAAGTAACACGTCTATGAATATTATTTTAAGATGATAAAATAAATTCGTTAGGTAAATAAAAACTGCATTTTTTGACGATAACAAACAAAAACAAGTCGTAAAGATATAAAACACAGTGGCCATAATTTTCGGTTCAAACACTAGTATCTTTTAATTGAGTCCAAATGTTATATAAGCGTATTAATTTCGAATAAATTAAAATCGATATGCAATTTTTGCGTTTTTGCATTTTGGCGTTTTTTTTTACTTGAAAAGAAGTGGAGCACAAAGTACGAGCTTTAACCTCCTAAAATTTGAGCATAACGGCCTTGCATAAGCTCGGTAATGCACACCTTTCGATCATTCTTTCATTCGTGCAAATATATTTTCGATGAAATCATATTTAGTGCATATGTTCTTTCGTGCGAATGTATTTTCGAGAAAAACATTTTTAGAACAAATTTATTTTCGAACAAAAAATTTTTCGAGCCAATTTATTTTCGAGCAAATGTTTTTCGAAAAAATGTTTTTCAATAAAAAAATTTCGAGCAATATTCCGCAAACTTCCTGACATGTCGTCTTATATATCGGATGTAATGAATATTTCTCAAAAATTAGCAGACATCGATGCACCCGTTGCCGACGAAGATTTGGCTGCAGTTCTTCTAAATGGACTTCCAGAATCTTTTGAACCAATGATAATGGCATTAGATAATAGTGGCATCACGATCACTAGTGAAATGGTCAAAAGCAAACTACTGGCAGAAGGTTACAGAAGACAAGATAATAATCAATCTGAAAATCCATTAGTGGCAAAAAACTCTAGTTTTAATAAGGGAAAAAGATTTCCATTTAAATGTACCAAATGCAACAAAGTTGGTCATACGAGAAAAGACTGTTATTCAAAGTCAACTCCTAAGCAGAACGACAATAAACCACATAATTCAAACGCGTTATTTACCACATGTGATAAAGCTTTATCCGTTAAGTGTGAAAACCCTAATCGATGGTTTTTAGACTCTGGTGCAACGTGCCATATGACGTACTCAAAAGATTACTACGAACGTTTTGTAGAATGTAAATCAGAAATTAGTATGGCAAATAGTAACAAAAGTGCATCTATTGGTGTCGGTGACATACCGATTTACACTGATGAAGGTTTAAAAACAATAAAAGATGCATATGTTCCTGACTTGGCAGTTAATTTGCTCTCTGTTTCAAAGATGGTAGATAAAGATTTAATCGTTGTTTTTAATTAACATGGTGTAAAATTTATCACAAAGACAATTATAAGATTAATGGCCAAATTGTACTGAGCGGTTTGAGAAAAAAACGGTATGTTTGAGCTCAAAGTACAAAATACATCAAATAATACTACGATGCTTACTCAAACTGATGCCATGTCAATAAATATGTGGCACAGACGCCTTGGACACTTAGTTACTTTAGTTACTGGTATTCAATATCCTGCTCACAACTTTGATCCATGCATTGCCTGTGCTGAGGGAAAGCAAGCTCGAGAACCATTTTCAAAGAAGAGAAGACCCAATCAATGACGAGCTGCTGATTTTCTTGAGATAATTAATTCCGATGTATGTGGGCCAATGGAAAAGAAATCATTGGGAGGCTCTATATACATGGTAACGTTTATTGATGACTATTCTAGAAAAATATTTGTGTATTTTATTCAACGCAAAGATGAAGTTTACAACAAATTTCTAGAATTTAAAGCACTTGCTGAAAATCAATCTAATAAGAAGATTAAAACTTTTAGATCCGATGGAGGCGGAGAATATGATAATCAAAAACTGAAATAATACTTGACTTCCAGTGGTGTTAAGTTTGAAACGTCGATGTCTTATTCTCCTCAGCAGAATTGTATAGCTGAAAGAGCTAACAGATCGATTTGTGAAATTGCGAGATCTATGATGATGAAGTGCGATAAATTATTGTGGGCAGAAGCCTGTAACACCGCTGTTTATTTAAAAAATCGAAGTCCCCATGTAGCATTGAAGGGAAAAATCCCTGAAGAAATTTGGACAAACCGAGTACAAGATCTAAAACATCTGCGTGTATTTGGTTGTAAAGCCATGGTACAGGTTCCACGTCAGAAAAGGAGAAAGTGGGATGCTAAGAGTGTTGAACATACTTTTATTGGATACTGTGAAGACTCGACAGATAATAATTGCTACAAATTATTAACAAAAAACAATAAAGTCATCAGAGCTAGAGACGTGATCTTTTTTGAAACATTTTCTAAACAGAAAGACTTAACAGAAGAAAATTTTTGTTCCTTTGGAAAATATTTTATCTCCTGAAGATCCAAATTCTGCAATTTCTAAATCTGAAGAAATGCCCGTCTCTGTGGATGATGTTGAAGAAGAAACAGCGGATGAGCATGTCGATAATACTACTGTTGAACCCGCCCAATTCGTTGAAGAGTCTAGGTATCCTGATCGCATCAGAAATAGAAAAGAATTCCCTGATTTTGTAACTTTCCAAGTTAAAACTGACTGCTTACCAATCGATCCAGTTAATGTGTCCGATGCACTCAGTAGAGCTGATGCTAACAAGTGGTATGAAGCTATGGAAGATGAATACAATTCTTTAATTAGCAATGAAACTTGGAAACTGGTTGATAAACCAGCAGATGGTTGTGTTATACCCTGCAAGTGGGTATTTAAAGTAAAACTTGATGCTAGTGGTAATGTGACTAGATACAAAGCCCGATTAGTTGCTAAGGGATACAAACCTATGAAATAGACTACGATGAAACCTTCGCTCCTGTAGTGCGAAAGGAAAGCTTAAGACTATTAATTGGTATAGCTGCTGAATATTATCTTAAAATAGATCACATGGATGTTAAAACAGCATTTCTTAATGGCGATCTTAAAGAAATAGTATACATGAGTCAACCAGAAAATTTTGTTAATGAAGAAAACTCCAAAAAGGTATGTTTACTGAAGAAATCCTTATATGGTTTGAAACAAGCTGCTAGATGTTGGAACTGCAAAATTCATGAACATTTATTAGGCATAGGCTATAAACAATCACAATTTGAACCCTGTATATATCATAATCTGCAAAATGGTACTATAATGATTATAGCCCTATACGTTGATGATTTGATAATTTTGTATAACAATATGGAAGAAAAAGAACAACTCAAGAAACAGCTAACTACTAGTTTTAAAATGGAGGATTTAGGTAACATTAAATATTGCTTAGGCATAGAAATTATCAAGCAAGGGGAAGAGATTTGGTTAAACCAGAGAAAATATATATTGAATCTACTTGAGAAATTTCGTATGCAAGATGCTAAAGTAGCTCGTACACCTATAGAAACGAAACTGAAACTCATAGGTGGAAATAAAAATGTTGAATTACCTGATGTACCCTACCAAAGCTTAATGGGTGCTTTAATGTATTTGTCTACATGTACACGCCCAGATATTTCTTTCGCCGTTAGTGTACTTAGCCAATTTAATACCAATTATGCCATGGAATTGTAGCAACATGGAAAAAGAATACTTCGTTATTTGAAAGGAACCCTAAATAAGAGTTTGGTATTCAAACCTTCAAGAAAAACACTTAATGGTTTTGTTGATGCAGATTGGGGTGGAAGCGACTTAGATAGACATTCTTACACTGGATTTATTTTTAATTATGGTAATGGACCAATTTCATGAAGTAGCAGAAAACAGAGATGTGTATCTTTATCGAGCACAGAAGCAGAATATGTTACTCTTTCAGAAGGAGCCAAGGAATGTATTTTCTTAAAAAATTTATTGAAAGAACTTGGTGCAGAAGATGGAGATGTAACGGTATACAATGATAACCAAAGTGCTATTAGCATGTCTGCTAATGCTACTAATCACAATCGCACAAAACACATCGATGTACGTTATCATTTTATACGTACCTGTACTTCTAATGAAGAATTTATTATTAAATACATGCCAACCACAGAGATGCCCGCTGATGTTATGATAAAAGGTCTACCATTAATAAAACACGAGAAGTGCCTTAGAAGTATTGGCATGATTTAAGAAGATGTTGCATTGTCGTAAAGTTATTTTATATTTTTGTTTTTCTTTAGGGGAAGTGTTGCAGATATTATCTATGGCTGCAGATATTTAAATCAGAACAAAAATAATACACTGTATATTATGTTGTTTTGTTTTTTCTAATTGATGTATTTTTTGTCAATTATATAATTTTGTAAAGTCTTGTCAAGATATTTATTATTTTTATAAACTCCTCTGGATTAAGCAATCCAATCTATTCCACCATCTGCAATAAAATACACATTTTACACATACAAATACACATTTTACACGTACAGATACACCCAATACCCATACAAATAATACATTTGGTATTAATTAAATATACTATTTTAGATGTGGGGGTAACCACAAAGCAAATGTTTGTAAATTAGATAAAAACATTACTTGTAAAAACTGTAATTTGAAAGGCCACTTACAGAGGGTTTGTATGAAAAATAAAAACAAACGATACACAAATCTTGTTAAAGAGGAGGGTAAGAATCAGCATAATTTGGATGAAATTCTTTTGGTAGATACATACAGAATTTAGAAAAAAATATAGATTACAGGTTGAAGTAGAAGGTAAGCCTATAAGTTTTGAAGTGGATGGTGGTTCTCCTGTTACATTAATATCAAAAACTTTACATGATACACATTTTGCTGGAATTGCCAAAACTATCACCCGCATCGCCAGGCAATACTATTGGCCTGGAATGTTCCGAGATATTACCAAGTATGTGAGGAGTTGTTTGCAGTGTCAGAAATACAAACCGTCCCAACAACAGACGCCGGGGAAGATGAACCCTCATTGAACCGTCAACCTTGGGAGGTTGTTAGCACAGACCTTGTTGGACCGCTACCCCGGAGTAAAAGGGGTAACGCATATATCGTCATGTTTATGGATAGATTTACCAAGTGGGTACAATGCAAAGCCATCCGCACTGCTACAGCAAAGAGCGTGAGCACCGTTTTTTATGACGACATCGTCACAACTTTTGGATGCTCGAAAGAGGTAATAACCGATAATGACACACAGTACACCAGTAAGCTTTTTGAATCCGTCCTAAAATAATTGGGAATCCGCCATCGATGTACACCGGCTTACACACCGCAAGCTAACCCCGTAAAACGAGCAAACCGAACCATAAAAACTATGATAGCACAATTTTGCGAGGACAATCACCAAGATTGGGATCTCGATTTATCCGATTTAAAGTTTGCAATCAACACATCCTGTCACAAATCAATTAGTTTTTCTCCAGTATTCTTAAATTTTGGGAGGGAGTTAGTCATCCCCAAATTCCTACGACAAGAAGTTGAGACCAGTAACCAATCCGCCGAAACCGAACCGCTTGATGCGGAAAGTCCCGAAAATTTTTTCAAGAGACTAGGAAAACTCAAAGAGTGTTTTGACCTAGCCCGTGTCAACCTGTCCCGAGCTTTTACCTCGCAGGCTCATTACTACAATCTGCGTCGACGAGACTGGAGGTGCACTATTGGTGATCTAGTGATGAAGCGCGAATATACGTTGTCATCAGCCGTAGATCATGTGGCTGCCAAATTAGCTCCGAAATACTCCGGCCCGTACACCGTTGTCAAAGTCGTGTCTCCCGTCGTCTACAACCTCAAAGATACTGCAGGAAAGAGACTCAATCAGGTGCACATAAAAGACCTGGGGTGCGTTCATAGTTATCAACCATAATTATTTGTCTTTTCCCGGTTAATTAACTGTGGATCGCACGGAGAATGTTCCACGTTCACAATTATCAACTTGAAAGTGAGAGATGACCTAAGACCTAACCTTTACAAATGTCAAATGTCTAATCAAAATATCAAATGTTTTTGTTCACAAAAGAAATGAAATGGATCCGGTTGTAGCGAATCATTTTTTATTTGAAAGTTATGATGAAAGTGAGGAGTCAGACAGTGATATAGAGACTGTTGCTGTCATGGTTGAGATAGTTGGGAGTATAGCTAATGCTGTAACCAGCAAGATTAAAAGAAAAATTCACACGTACAAAGGTTTCAATATGTTACACAGCTCCGGCAACTCATTGGTTATGGGTGAGCTGGGTCGTAGATCAGACAAAACACTATCAATTCGTAGACATGTAATCATTATCACAATAGTTACCCAGTTTTGGTTCTAGAGTTATTTTAGAGTTATTGATTTAGGCGCCACTGGGGGCAAAATAAGAAATTTACTCTAATACCAACTCTAGGTCACTTCCCCCCAGCAAAGATACTGTGAAGATCAATCCCCTACCTAATATGGCTGTAACCATAAATATTCAAATATATGTGTACACTTATGCCAAAGCCTGGGACTTTGTATTGATGAGAAATAAAATGCGTTACTTTTCTGAACGTTTTTAATTGTGACGAATGACAATAATCTTGCTCCAGTGAGCTAATCCACTAGGAGTCAATGCCAGACGGAAACCACTTTGTGACCGGCAAACCCCGGCAGTACGTCCCAAGGGTTGTGGTTGTTCCTCTAACACTGATGTCCATCGACGTCCGGATCCAATTGGTGTCAGCAGGAACCCCCCCCCAACCTGTATACCAAGGTATGCAAGTCACAAGAGTTTCCTTCTGACATCCACTCATATTGGATGGAGTAAAGTTATAATCTATAGGTATATCGATATTTTTTAAAGTTACTTTTAACAATGCGGTTTAATATTAAATTAAATACTTAGCGGTTTATGGTAAAATACCTAGGGCTCGTTACCGTTGCCCTCTGTGCACAGAAGCCAGAGATTTACAATTTTGTAAATCAAAACAGAAGTATGAGGTTAAATTTGGAAAAATAGTTCTAAAGTTTATATAAAAAAAATCAATAATTAAGGTTTTTATAATACTCAAGTTCTGGTCATTCAGTCACAATTAACTGGTCTCATGATCTCGTCACCACCGCCTTAGGCTAGAGCCAGGTTGGTACCTGCTCTACATTTCTGACCAGTTTTCCACCGATCCATCGTGTCTCGTAATATGTTTTTAATTAGGTGATAGCCAAGCTATACACCTCTCCTCCGCGGAATTTGCTCTATTCAATTTCTACTTGTATTCTATATTTTGAACTTTATATTTTGTATTCTATATTCTGAATTAGCCGGCTTATTGTGTTATTTTCACAATGTGAAAAGAAAGTTGTATCAAAGCGTTTATATTTTCTAACTTCCCTAAGCCAAAGTCGCTGCTAATTAATTAAATACCTTCTAGGGCTTGTCAGCTTCACAAGACAAAATGGCCAAGAACCAGAAACCGTTGCACCTGTCCTGTTTCGCCAATTGCGCCTGTCCTGTTTCGCCAATTGCGCATGAGCCGTCATACAATTTGATAAAACAAAAGGTCTCTTAATTTCCTGATTTTTAAAGCGGGAAATTCAAATATTCTCTACAGTACACCTATCTATAATAGAATTAAATTGACTTTATAATAATGACCATATTTCTTATGATTTTAACTTTACTCCTTAAATAATAACCAAATGACGTTTTCTTAAAAAACACTGTTTTGAATTTGAAATATAAGTCAACGCGTTGGTGACTGTAACCAAGGCCTCGAAACGACAGAACAGGCTTTTCTCAACTACCCTTTGCAGAGTAGACCAAATGATTCTAAGTTTTGACAATAAAAACTTAACCTAACTATTGTAAATACTAAATGATTTGATATTGTCCTAGAATTAAATAAAATAACTAATGTTGCGAATTTAAATGAGTGAAATAAGTGGCGTGGTTGTAGTTGGAGAACCAGGATAAGACCTGTGATGTGATATTACGGATAAACGTTTAAAATATTACATTAAGGTGAGTTTATTTAAATAAAATTGTGACATGATTGAAATAGAATGGTACAAAGAAGCAGCATTGTAGAGGAAACAGAAAACTGCTCGGAGAAGGAGTTTCAAGAGGACTTTCGAATGACTCAGCAAGCATTTAATTGGCTTCTAGCTCAAATAAAAAATAAACTCGCAAACTTAGGTGTTGGACCTAGTACTATTTTGCCAAAAAAGCAACTACTGGCAACTATTTGGATCTTGGCTACACCAGATAGCTATAAGTAAGGCCTAGTTATAAATTAAAAATGATCCCACTTGCCATTCTGGTTTTCACTGAAAGTATTTTTAGGTATGTAGCTAAGAAATTTGGGATGTCAAGATCAATACTTCATAAATGTGTTAGGAGAGTTATTGAACAAATAACCCCATTGACAACACAACTAATATGTTGGCCCTCTAGAGAAGAAAGGGAAGCAATTAAGAGGCAAACCATACCTTTCGGTAACATACCAGGAGTTGTGGGTGCAATAGATGGCATTTTTGTACCTATAAGAGCTCCATCTGAAAATGCACAAGCATACAACAATAGAAAGTGTTTTCACTCGATCACTCTGCAAGCTATTTGCGATAGCAAAAGAAGATTTCGGGATATTTTTATAGGCTATCCAAGTGATGCACGCATTTTTAGAAATTCTGATTTTTTAAGGCTGCTGTTAACAACATGCATGATTTTTTCAGTGAAAATGATGTTATTTTGGGTGATAAGGCTTACCCTCCACTAAGATGGTGTATTCCACCTTCCATTGATAGAGGAAATTTACAGAGAAGAGAAAGAAACTTTAACACACAGCATGCCAAAACTCGCCAAATCATTGAAAGGGCATTTGCACTACTCTTCGGTCGATTTAGACGACTTAAATATTTGGATATGAGTAGAGTGGATCATATACCAGAGGTAATACTCGCCAAATCATTGAAAGGGCATTTGCACTACTCTTCGGTCGATTTAGACGACTTAAATATTTGGATATGAGTAGAGTGGATCATATACCAGAGGTAATACTAGCATGTTGCGTGCTTCACAATGTTTGTCTTATGTTTCCACATGAGATGCTGCAAAATTATGAAGTTGATGGACAAGCATTTATAAACGAGGATGAAGAACATGACAATGTTGTTGAAGCAATGGATGATATAAGAAGAGATGGTCTACATCTTAGAGATGAAATTGCGGATTTATTAAATTGAATCATTTGCTTTGTTAGTGCTTTTGGAATATTTTTTTTTGTCATTTAAATAATATGGTAACCTACATATTAGCTTAATAAATAACTTTGATTATTTAGGGGTGTATTCATAGTCATTCCTTGGTTTCCTCCTTCCTTTATTATTTCAGATAATTTGTTAACCACTAAGGAACTACTTGTAATCATCAAAATTAATTACCACATCAATTTTTTATTTTATTTTAAAATACAGATGGTATACATATGTAAAAACCATTAGTGATTATTGATTAATCTACATATTGCTGAAAAAAAAAATAATTCTGCTCTTAGTTTACGGAATTATGAAAGACGCTGAGACATGTCGATTTTTATTCTTAATTTGCTAATTTTTAGTGTGAAAATGTTACACCCTCCCTTCAACCCCTCTGAATTATGACCACGTCCCCGAAAATTTTAAATAAGAAAGGGGTCGTGTGGCACCTTGTTTGAAAGGTCTTTGCAAGCCCTTTACATCCATATTTTATTTTTTTTTTAATTTGGATAATTAATAACAAAGTTGCAAGGGGAAGAAAAATACATTTTTTTTTAATTTGGGTGGCTGTATCAAACTGTTGAAAATCGAGAAATACAGTTTCCATGTCCCTATCCTATCTTTTCAGGTTCTATGCTGTGGCACGAAAAAATATCTGATTAGGGTGGTCAAAAATAAGTGGTTTTCGATCACTCTGTATTAATTTTTTTATATACCACAGCAAAAAACCTGAAAAGTTAGGCTAAGGTTATGAAAGCCGTATTTTTCGATTTTCAACAATTTGTCTGTAACAGCCACCCACATTAAAAAAAATGTATTTTTCTTCCCCTTGTAACTTTGTTATTAACGATCCAAATTAAAAATAAGAAAATATGGATGTAAAGGGCTTGCAAAGGCCTTTCAAACAAGTTGTCACACGACCCCCTTTCTTATTTTAAATGTTCGGGGGTGTAGTCATAATTCAGAGGGGTTGAAAGGAGGGTATATTATTTTGACACTAAAAATTGACAAATTAAGAATAAAATTCGACGTGTCTCAGCGTTTTTCATAATTCCGTAAAATTAGGGCAGATATAATTTTATTCCGTAAGTGGTTTTCACACAGCATAAAAACAAAACGCATTCTTTGAATTTAAACAAACATAAAAACTTAAAACTAAGAGAACTTTTGGATTGTTATTACTAACAAAAGTAAAGAAAGAAATAGCAATTGTTTATCAATAAAATTAAATAACAAAGAGTGAACTAAGGTCTATTTAATTGCAGCAACAATTTGTTTATCTCTTGCTATTTATTTTCTTTTTCCTTCATAAACTGAATATATTCCTTAAAGGCAGCTGTTGACTCTTCTGTCTGCCTGAGATTTTCTGCATGCCTTCTTTCACGTTCTACCTCTCGACTATTTAAGTCCTGTCTTAATTGAGTTAACACCTCAGTCATTTTTTCGACATGGTTACCAAGTTTCTTTTCTTTTGGATTTGAAGATTCTGAAGCTTTTGGTATAGGATTTTCTGCAGGCAAAACCTCAACTTCTGTCTCCGTTTTAGCAGGGGCTACACGTTGGTTTGTATTGTCACTCAGTTTCCTTTTTTCAAAGATGAGGCTGTTGATATTGGTTCAACATTTGGATCCTTTCCAAATAAGTCGTTAAATTGGTCAAAATATTAAAATATACATTTATCGTCGCCACTAGCTTTATCAGACATATTTTCAATTTTTTTTATGAATCGGGCCTTAAGGTATTTAAATTTATTTTTAACTTGTTCAGTAGTAAATCCTGGTAATTTATCAGAAATCATTTTCCAAATTTTTTCATGCCTGATTGTTTGGCCTTTAAATAAAGAAGAATGTTCTTTATATGTATCAAACAGTTTTAAAATATTGTTGTTTGACCATGAAATCCTTGATCTATCGCCATCCTGCAAAAAAATATAATAAGGTTAGGTTAGTTATTCAGTTTTGTCATCAGGTTCTATGAAAACTTTTAAATAACTGTATTCTAAAGCCTTGATAAATATTCCAAGCCTAAGACCTAGTTGCGTATATATGAATAGATAAAGTTTGTTTAATATACCTTTGTAGCTGACGCCTCAGGTACTTGATTGAGTATATCTTTTGATGGTACAGGTCGGACAGTTGATGTGGCCATCTTAGGTACTTCATTGGATACAAATTGAACTGCAGGTATTCCAAATACTTTCTGTACAACTTCAATTGGGCAGTACTGCAAGGTATTATCTAAAAATTGGTATCATATATCATTGTGCATAAATATGTGTGTAAATTTATAGACTAGTAGACTGTTAAATACTACTCAACATAGAATGGTGATCTATCTTTGATAAATACTACCACTAAAAGAATGGTAACTATGAATAATTTTACTTATTTTTAGGCCTTGCTTGCTTAAAGCCGGATTCAGAGTTCCGTAATAATTATTACGTCTTCAATTAATTATCTTGTTCTTACGTTGCCGAACTCACCTTCAATTCTGTTTAATAATATATACTTCCCATCATCTGAGATGATGGGCATCTGGGTATCTCCATCCACAACGAGATCGTGGGAATGAGTAGATATGATGAACTCCATTTTCCATTAAACAAAACCCAACAAACAAAAAATTAGAAAACCGAAAATCACACCTCGAGTCTCCTGTACCGAACAGAAAACACCTGTGGTCCTGTGCCGTTGCCGTAAATACAACCAGAAAAAAAGGGTTATGTGTAAGTATGCACAATGCACAGACGCGACAAATTTTCACCAACTTTTTAGCAGGGAAAAAAGTTGTTCGCCCGGCAAAAGTTCACCCGAACTGTGAACGAGTACAAGAATTGCCCGGCGATAACTATGAACACCCAATTTAAAGGCAGTATGACGCCGTGCGATCACACGGCGATAACTGTGAACGCACCCCTGAAACCGGCCGTCGCACACTGGGGCAACAAGCCCTCAAATTTGGCAATAAATAAAAAAATTAAATAGCATATACACTATACCTCAAATTTTTTCTGATATATTACTGTCCACTACATAATAAAACGAACAAGTGCGATCTTCTGTCTTGCGCGTTTCATCACCACCCTCAGTCGAAGTTACTTATCTGAGGCGAGTATATATTCATTGTTATTTCGTAGTTTTTAACTTGTTTTTGTGCTGTGTTTAGGCTGTATTTTGATTTTTTTTTTCAAATTTCCGCCACGGAACCTTCAAGTTCAGCTATGTATTATTATTTTAATAAGTAAAAAGTTGTAAAAAAATAAACTTAATCATATAATATTAGGGTTAAGTAAAATGAAGGTTAAACGTTAAAATTTTAAAATATTCTTAAATACAAGAAAGCTATTTGTTGTGTTCCAAAGCAGTCCAAGCTTTAAATTTCGACTTTTCATATTGAATATTGTTTGTACTTTTTAAAATCGTTTAGTTTCTCTGCACTTATTTGCACTTTTCTTCACTATTTGGGTTTTTTCAAAGTATATAAATATATGGCGCGACGATCGTCAAAAACGAATTCTGGTTTTTTAATATATTTCGTTTATTAATCAATCGATTTTATTGTTCTTAGGCTCATTTTATAGGCAACTATATATGCTTCCAGACAGACATAAAAAATGCCAGAAATGTAAAATTTAAGATGGTCGACCTAATTGATGAAAAAAAAGACGAGCCTAAAAGTAACCCATTTTAAGCTCGTTTTGCGTAATAATTATAAATTAAATATAAAATCTAATAACAAAAGTTTAATATCTAACCTATTTTCTTTATTTTAAGACCTCTCCGAGTACGATTGGTCCATTCAATCGTAAGATATAGACAATCAAAGTTGTCTGGTTTTTATGTTTTCATAGAAGCTTATAATAACACATTATTATGCTTTGCAACGCTGCTATTTTAGTTTTTGACCGATTTGGACTCAATGGGTCTGATTTGGTAGGTATGTAAATATACTTTCCGACCATTAAATTAAAATGGCGGAAATTTTAAATTCCAGGATAGCGAACCTAATTGAAATATGACTTGATTTAGAGCTAGTTTATTTTTGGTAGATCTAGGAGCATAATTAGTTATCTATAACATGAGCCTAAGAACAGCAAAATCGGTTTATTATTTAAAAAATGAAAATAAAAACAAAATACACTTTTTTATAGTCCACCCAGTATAAATAAAACATAACACTGTTTTGCACATAACAATTTAATTTATTTTTTATTTTATTTCAGGAACGAGGTTGAACACTATATTTTTATCAAGATAGGAACTTCTTAATATCATGAGAAGTTCTGGAAAGAACGAAATTAATAGAATTTGCTCACAACACCGCTAGATATTTTGTTGAAAAGTACCCACGGTCAATATGCCTCCGACATTGCACAAATACTTTATACATGGGCCTGAAATAATATCTTCTGCTTTGTTGCCTATAGACCAATAACAGAGAAAACTAATGAGGACGTCTTTAATTCGTTTTTACTTAGTTTCGACCTTGTAATCACGAGCAAACGAAAATTAAAAAAGAAAGAGTCCGCAGCACTTTTCTAAAGAAGCAGTACATTTGTTTAAATCTGGACTCGTCCAGCTTCATACCCATGGTATATTCATGACACTGATGATGACCGTGGAGACGATAAAGAAAATGTCTTATCACATTCTAAAGAGGATGAAATTTGATTACAATCATCATAGCTTTTCTTACATTTTTATTATCTGTATCTTTAACGTGTGGAGGGTGGATTACCCCCCCGGCACTTGGGCCTCATTAGGCCCATGACATTTTATTATAATTTTTGTTAGTATTACAAAAGAAAATACATAGAGGGCTTATAAAGTGTTTATTTGCTAAAAAAATAGATATTAAGAATAGAATATACATTTTTATTATATTATATTCTTAATAACTTTCTATTTTTTTGTTTTTTTAGCAAACAAACACATTATAAGCCCTCTATGTATTTTCATTTGTAATACTAACACCTCTACAAAGCAATATTTAACTTACAAATTCATAGAGAGAGTCTGTGATTTATTGCCAACTTTGATGGCTTGTTGCCACAGTGTGCGTCGAGTCAGCTTAGACACCAACCTCACCCGCCGTCACCACCCCTGTACCGTCTGGAAGGTACCGATCGATTGGAGTACAGGCAGACCTACGTCCACGACGTCGTAATGTCGGCCTTCAATGTTTCCGACAATGGTAGTTCCCAGTCCGACGATATGGTATGGTATGGAAATGGTATGGTTTTGACTCTGGAACCCAAGAAAGAATATTATATTTTGAGTTTGTAAATTTTATTAATAGTTTTGTAATAATTAGGTAGGCGGATAAAGGAAAAATAAAGGCAAACGATGTTCACCTTTATTTTTCTTTCCGAAGTGAATTTCATGTAATGAAGTCAATTTTCTTCAATCAGTTTATTTTTATTTTTCATTTTTAATAAATATTAAACGCGGTTGAACTGTTGGGCCTGGGTCAATTTACATGCGCGAACGCCGCTCGAGATCTCGTTGCGCGGTGGGTCTGAGCGTAGGTGGGGTTTCTGATGGGAAAGGGAATCAATTGTTTGAACGAGACCCGAGATGCTATTAAAATAATGAGTTCGATATAATTTTTGACTGCCACCAGTCGAGTCTAATAAGCCGCACTAGAAATCAAATCACCGCCGATATTTTTTTCTTTTTCTCGTATCTACAAATCCGTTAGTTAAAAAACCTTGTTCCGCTTTTTACGTTTTATATTGAGACCGTATTTCACTTTAAAAACCGAATTAACTTGTAGGAATAGAAACATTTTCATTCAGTGTTTAGTTAAAAGATTCAATTTGATTTCCTTAATAAATAATAGAATTTGTTTCTTAACAAATCATACCGTTTTTTTTTTATAACTACTGTTGAGTTAAAAGATTTTAAATTTGACTTCATTAATAAATATTAGAATTTGTTTCTTGGCAGGAATAATACTTTTTTTAAAGAATGACTTTAATTTGAAGTCATTAATAAATATTAGAATTTATTTCTTAGCAAATATAATACCGTTTCTTTAAAAAGAAATAGAATTTGAATTAAATAATAAATGATAGGATTTAATTCTGTAATATTGTAAAACCGGGGATTTTAGACTTTTGATCATTAGTTTGTATTAAGAAATTATTTTTTTTTCTTTTTGGTAGGTTAAATCGAGAACTAAATTTGATTTTATTGATAAATACTTTTGTTTAGTAAGTGCCGCGTTGTAATTAAGTTGGAAATATTTATTAACGGAGTTTTCGAGGAGACGTTTTCCCTCTTTTAATAGTTTGTTTATTCCTTTACCGTATATTTGAATAATCTTAAATAGCATCCTGTCCTTGTCTGAACGGGCTCGTGATGACGATCAGTTCACACTCTTGGAGTAGGTGCTATCCGCGTTATAATTTTTTTTAGTTAATCTGTAAACCGCAAATTTAAATAATTTTTAATAGTATCCTGTCCTGTTTGAACGGGCTCGTGATGACGATCAGTTCACTCTTGAAGTAGGTACTATCCGCGTTAGTAAGTTTCTTCCCTCCAATAATAGTTTATTTTTTTCTTTTACCGTCAATTTAAATAACTTTAAATAGTATCCTGTCCCTGTCTGAACGGGCTCGTGATGACGACCAGTTCATTCTTGGACTAGGTGCTATCCGCGTTAGTTTTCTTTTCCCCTTTATATTCTTCATTTTTTTTTTCGTGCAAACTGCAACTTGCAGAAATCAAAAACAAAAATAGCTTCATTACCCTGTCTGAGCGGGCTCGTGATGACGATCAGCTCATTCTGGGACAATAGGCTACCCCGGGTATAAATTTATTTTTATCTTCTTTCCGTATATTTTCTATAAGTAATTATTTCGCGTCCCTGTCTCCTCGCACTCTCTTTGACCGTTTAGTAGAACACCTACATTTTAGTTTAATTCCCGATACCACAGTTATTACCGAGTAAATAGCCAAGTTAATAATTTTTTTTTCTCTGCGACCGAAACATATATTTTATTTTAATTCAATTTTGACGTCTGATTGAGACTAGTCGCGAGTCGATACAGTCCATTTTGTTTTTTTTATTCAGGGTTATATTGACTATCACCACAACTGGGGTGGGAGTTGAAATATTTAATTTCTTTTTTTGTTTTAAATAGTTATTTACAATATATGTGCCAATGTTAACCTGCCGTATTACTGGTTAATAATTCCCTACTTTATTTTCCCCTTATATTTCAGCTAGTGATAAATTTTTGTACGAGCCCAAGCAACGATTAAAGCCCGTTACTTGTGGCCTACTATTGCCTGTGTTTAAGTGACCTTTGACCCCTGGAATTTTTCATCTCCATCTGTAGCTACCCGAGTACTTTCGACACCGTTTCGAAAGTTTGTGGAGTAAACCATCATCAAAAATCTGACGCTCGAGAACCGCCCGTAACCAGCGTCATTCGTAAGGAACCGTTTTCTCTGTGGCGAGAAAACCCCTTACAAGTTTAAAATTTAATGTTTTTTTCTTTTCCGTTTTTGAGTTTTCTTCAAAGTTCGAAATTTACACATTTTCTCAAATATCTGGAATACGGTCCATTTTAGAGAAATTATGTATAGGATAAAAATTATAGAGAATTATATTACAAACAACTTTTATTTGAACAATTTTTATAAAAAAATATTTTTTTTACATTTAATCAAATTTCTTGAATATGGACTATTTTAGGAAAATTTTGTATAATACAAAAATTATAGATAATAATATTAGAAGTAACTTTTATTTGAAAAATTTTCTTCTTCAAACGTAAATAACAGATATAATAAAGCTTAAGTTTAAAATTTGGTGTTTTTCTGTGTATCGGTTCATAAGTTATGGTGGATACAGACACACACACACAGACATCATCGCGAAAATAGTCAAAATGGATTCAGGGGATCTCAAAACGCAAAAATCTGCGAAAACAATCCTGATTCCTATATTTTCCTTATACATATCTGTATACAGATAAGAAAGTAAAAAATTGTCCAGGTCTAGGATTAGATGGTAAATATTGATTCTAAGTAAAAATGTCAAAAAAGGATACTGTTAATCCAAATTCATATTTTTTGGACACACAGTATGTTTTTATAATATGAAAACTTCCTCTACCAATTATTTTGGCCCAATCAAAATAGATATCTTAAATTGATTATTATGTCCAACACATGAATTTCCTATCAGGCTTCTTTCAGTTATTTTGTGCAAAGAATGTTAAACTCTTTTCAAGGTTTATCACATATTGTAATTCTCTAGAAATACAAACCTATTTTAAGCCTATTTTTTATTTCAGGAATAGGCACATTGGATGGACCGTATCCAAGATATTTGAGAAAAAGTACAAATTTCAAAGATAACCCAAAAACGGAATAAGAGAAAAACATCATACTTTAAACTTAAGCTTTAATCCATCCTCCATTGAACTAATTATATTTTGGGCATAGTCGTATCATCTGGGGGGTAATTTATTTGAGGTCGTTTTTCTACTTTATAAAATAATAAGATTGCTTGTAATATTATTCTCTATAATTTTAGTCCTATACAAAATGTTCCTTAATGGTCCATCTTAATTTCATACGAGCAATCATCTCCTGAATTTTGTTACATGAATTTAAAACACCCTGTATATACTGTGCTTATATCTTCAATAAATAATTTATATTTTCTTCATAAAATCGTATGATGTAATATACCCTATAAAACATTATTCACCTTCATAGCGGATAAATCATTAATCTATGTATAAAATAATGTAAGAGATTGTATACATTTCAGCACTAAAAGGGATGCATAGAGAGTCGAGGGACTCTGCGTTCAATGCTTTTTTTTTTGAAAACTCTTAATCATAATGATAATTTTTATGTTTTTCAGACTTTTTCATAAAAGTATTTTGATAAAACTTTTTTTAAAATTGTACATGTCTATATATGTTTTCTCATATTTTTTTTGGGATATTGGAATTAAAACATAAAAATATATAAAATAAAGAATATTTGATCATTGACAAGGGGGGTAGCCATGTGTGAGTTGAGGTAATTTTAAGGTGAAGGGGGGAGAAAAAGTCCTTTATATCTCACAAGGAAAGTCAATGTTTAATTATTCAACAAAACATTGAATGCGACCGGTTTCGAAGTATCATCACTTCATCTTCAGGCTCGCCTAGTGGAAAGGAGAATATGTGGTGTAAGGTGTGTTGACTTTGAGCCCACAATATATAAAATAGTAAAAAATAGAAAAACTCACCATACTCTCCATCCACTAGGGAATACTACAGACTAGTTTCATCAAAACGTGGGGGATGAAATAAATTGTAAAACAAAACAATGTTATAAGTTATAAAAAGTTAAAAATATTTGAAAAACAAATATTAGTCGATATAAACAGTTAAAAATTTTAAAATATTCAAGACTATACAAAAACAAATCACATACATTAAACAGATTAAAAGATAAGGCCTATTTTAAGCAACATTGCTGTTTTTTATAAAAATCTAACATTTTTGAAAGGAGACCTGTCAAGTTAAGGCCTCTACAGGTGGTGGTAAGTACTAACGAAAAATTCTTGGATAAACTTATGACAGGGTATAGGTAATAAGATGTAAACTATGAGTGAAGAAATATTTATTATTTATTATATAAGATTTGGGCCATGAACCAATCACCAAGTGTATGTGATGTTGTAGGATAAAATAAGAAAGAAGAAGAAATGACTGGGTTAACTGTTGTGAAGCAACTGAAAAATAAAAGAAGAAGAAAAGAAGAAAATGACAGATGTGAAAACACACAACTTAACCTAGTCCTTAAACATGCACGTTGGTTTTTTGTGGGAAGAAATTACTTACTGAAATGTACCCCTTGCAAGGAAATATGTGAATAGAAATAAAGGGGGAGGTTAAAAAGGAAGTTAGAACGATAAATTTAGATTAGTGTTGAGAAAACTGGAGGAGTTTCTGACATTATCTGGGCATTTAAGCAACCAACAGGATTTAATTTTAAATTTCTCAATATCTCGAGGCTTTCGAAGCTATTAAGAGTAAATCTATGGTAGGAACTATGCAGGATTTCGAAACCTTCAGTTGAATCGAAGTCGTGATTTGAGTCCAGTAGGTGGTTGGCAAAATGTGAAAATCCTGTTGTATTTTGGTTAAGACAACGCAAATGTTCTTTTAAACGGATCTTGAAATTTCGAAATGTGCGTCCCACATAGAAAGAATGGCAAGATTTACAAGTCAATTTATAAATTCCAGACAAGTCAAAGGGATCTAATTTATCTTTATTATGAACAAATAACTTATGTAATAAGGAGGGGGTTTTGAAAGATACTTTAAAGTGGTCTTTAAGTAAGCTTGCCACTTTATAGGATGCTTTTCCAATAAAGGTAAGAGAAATGTATTTCTTACTGGTGGTTAGTTCATGTACCAAATTAGGATTATTAATATAAACCAAGTTTTGTTGAATTTTATTTTGTTTATGTGTTAGCATTTTTTCAATAATATCCAGTTCAAAGTTGTGATCTATAGCAATAGTTTTAATTATATTTAGTTCCTTATTAAAGTTTTCCGTAGACAGAGGAATGTTTAATAGCCTCTCTAAGTAGCAATTAAAGGCAGCCAATTTATGTGTTGCTGGATGGTTGGAGGTATTGTCTATAACTGTGCCTGTATGTGTTGGCTTTCTATAGATGTCAAAGTTGAACTTGTTATTATTGTGTGAGATTTTAAGATCTAAGAAGTTAATAGATTTGTTTATTTCAATTTCTAATGTGAATTTAATATTAGTATGTAAGTCATTAATATAAGTCAAGAAGTCATTTAATGAGTCTAAGTTACCTGACCACAAAATCAAAATATCATCAACATATCTATAATAGGATTTATGCGCATCTCGTGCGTCGCAACTCGGGCGGAATCCTTAATTTTTCGCATTTCGGGCGGAAGGCTACAGGTAGATTAAATACCCTTCGCAACTCGGGCGTTCAAGGATCGGTACCTGAGAAGGTGCTTTCGGCTTAAACTTAAAATTATATACAGAGTGCCGTACAGGAGGAGCTTGCCAGTTTTTAAATATTATGTAACTTTCATAAAACAAGATTTTTTATTTATCTTTCTCTGCGAACATAATCTTTACATTACATTGTTATGACATTTGAAATTGTAGTTTTTACTGAAAAAAGTGTAATTTATTTATTATATAATTAGATTGATAAATAATAGTGTACCTACCTCGGCTAGCTAATCAATTTTTATTTTAATACATTTTTTATGTAGGGTGTCTGTGTAAGTTGGCTACATATGGAAAACTTTTTTTTATTAGTTTTATCAAAAAAAAATTATTTAGCATAAAGAGTTTGGATGGTCTAAAACCTAAAATACATCACATTTTTGAGCCGTATACTAGGATAGTATATGGAAAACTTTTTTTTATTAATAATTTTATGAAAAAAATGTCCTCATAAAAAATTGTGCGTGATCTCAGACCTTAAAATACAACCATCAAATTGTATAAGTCGTATACGAGGTTTGTTAAAAATGAATGTACTTTACTCTTGGCCAAAAATATTTTTTTTGACAAATCGTATACGACTCATAAAAATTGATATCTAATGGGTGCATATAAGGTTTTAGACGTTTAGTTTATTTTTTAAACTAAATATATACGTTATTTGAATATTAATTATTTAACTATATTTTAATATTATATTTAAACGTTGTTATGTAACTAAAAGTTAATCATTTTGTTAAATATATATAACATGTAAAATATTATTGTATTTCAACCTTTTTAACGTTTGGTTAATAATGTAAACCAAATATCTACGTTAATTTAATATTAATTATTCTAGTTTATTTTAATATTCTTTTTAAATGTTATTATGTAATTGTGGTTTAACCGAAAGTTGGATATTAAGATACATACACGTTTAATATTAACGTTTCTTTAAATTACATAAAACTCGTAATAAAAACGTTATTGTATCGAAACACTTTGACGTTTTGTTTATATTTTACCTAAAAATATTAATTATTCTACTTTATTGCAATCATATTTTTAAACATTTTCATTGATTATACTTGAAATATTAAGTTGGTTTATGTTTGTTATGTTGTAAATGGCCAAGATTTGAAAGTTTTCTCATTTGTAAGAAGAGAAAGAAGATGGGTTATGTTGTAGTCATTTTATTTTAAGTACTATAATTTTATATTAGAGAAAACCATATATTCTAAATAATTGGAAGTTTGCGTCTGTTGTTTGATACATTTCTGAAATATCAGTATGTTATATTTCTGATAGGTTTCAAATTATTATTTATAAAATATATGAAATATTTTATTTACAGGATATTTTTACAATTTAGGAATGTTTTAGAAATGTTTCTGAGGCGTTTCGTAATATTTATATATTATTTTATCATATTCATGATTTCCTTAAAATGGTCCGTATTCGAGAATTTTGACAAAAAGTACAAAATTCGAATTTTAAAGAAAATTCTTCAAATAAAAGTTGCTTACAATGTAATTCTCTATAATTTTTGTTCCATACATTTCTCTAAAATAGACCGAATTCGGGAAATTTGAGGTAAAGTGCAAAATTCGAATTTTTCTCATTTTCACTTATAATACCCCTAGTGACCAAATTATTTTCGGAAATATTTTAGAAATCGTCACTAATTTGAAAATGATCCCAATATCATGCTCTATATTTTTTATTCTACACATGATTTCTCTAAAATAAACCGTAATGGAAAAATCTTCAATTTTTTTACATTAACTAACTTTTCAATGCTCGCTATCTGTTAAAATGAAAGCTTATTCTGCGATGTCATTTATTTCTCTTAAATTTTCGATAATGCATTACTACCTGAATCAGATTGTAATCAGAATCAGGGTACATAAACTATGGTCAAATTTCATATCCCGTCGACGCCCGAGTTGCGAACTCACAGGTGCACAATTTTGGAGGGCGCCCGAGATGCGACGAATTCAGGTAGTTTTATATTACGCCCGAGTTGCGAACGCACGAGTTGAGAAAGTACCCTATAATAGAATTTCACATTTGAGTGGAAAAGGTTATTTTTAACATTGAACATTCAACAATGAAATTTTTTCACAAACAAATGGACTTTCTATGGGATCTCCACTTAGCCCAATTTTAGCAGATATATTTATGCACAATTTTGAAAAAGAAAAAATCCTTAAGTTCGAATATGTCTGATATTGAACTAGTAGAATTTTTGAACCTTCTCAAGGTTTGTTTAGAACAAAACTTTTTTTCATTCAACAATGAAATTTTTTCACAAACAAATGGACTTTCTATGGGATCTCCACTTAGCCCAATTTTAGCAGACATATTTATGCACAATTTTGAAAAAGAAAAAATCCTTAAGTTCGAATATGTCTGATATTGAACTAGTAGAATTTTTGAACCTTCTCAAGGTTTGTTTAGAACAAAACTTTTTTTCATTCAACAATGAAATTTTTTCACAAACAAATGGATTTTCTATGGGATCTCCACTTAGCCCAATTTTAGCAGACATATTTATGCACAATTTTGAAAAAGAAAAAATCCTTAAGTTCGAATATGTCTGATATTGAACTAGTAGAATTTTTGAACCTTCTCAAGGTTTGTTTAGAACAAAATTTTTTTTCATTCAACAATGAAATTTTTTCACAAACAAATGGACTTTCTATGGGTCTCCACTTAGCCCAATTTTAGCAGACATATTTATGCACAATTTTGAAAAAGAAAAAATCCTTAAGTTCGAATATGTCTGATATTGAACTAGTAGAATTTTTGAACCTTCTCAAGGTTTGTTTAGAACAAAACTTTTTTTCATTCAACAATGAAATTTTTTCACAAACAAATGGACTTTCTATGGGATCTCCACTTAGCCCAATTTTAGCAGACATATTTATGCACAATTTTGAAAAAGAAAAAAATCCTTAAGTTCGAATATGTCTGATATTGAACTAGTAGAATTTTTGAACCTTCTCAAGGTTTGTTTAGAACAAAACTTTTTTTCATTCAACAATGAAATTTTTTCACAAACAAATGGACTTTCTATGGGATCTCCACTTAGCCCAATTTTAGCAGACATATTTATGCACAATTTTGAAAAAGAAAAAATCCTTAAAAATAACCTTTTCCACCCAAATGTGAAATTCTATTATAGATATGTTGATGATATTTTGATTTTGTGGTCAGGTAACTTAGACTCATTAAATGACTTCTTGACTTATATTAATGACTTACATACTAATATTAAATTCACATTAGAAATTGAAATAAACAAATCTATTAACTTCTTAGATCTTAAAATCTCACACAATAATAACAAGTTCAACTTTGACATCTATAGAAAGCCAACACATACAGGCACAGTTATAGACAATACCTCCAACCATCCAGCAACACATAAATTGGCTGCCTTTAATTGCTACTTAGAGAGGCTATTAAACATTCCTCTGTCTACGGAAAACTTTAATAAGGAACTAAATATAATTAAAACTATTGCTATAGATCACAACTTTGAACTGGATATTATTGAAAAAATGCTAACACATAAACAAAATAAAATTCAACAAAACTTGGTTTATATTAATAATCCTAATTTGGTACATGAACTAACCACCAGTAAGAAATACATTTCTCTTACCTTTATTGGAAAAGCATCCTATAAAGTGGCAAGCTTACTTAAAGACCACTTTAAAGTATCTTTCAAAACCCCCTCCTTATTACATAAGTTATTTGTTCATAATAAAGATAAATTAGATCCCTTTGACTTGTCTGGAATTTATAAATTGACTTGTAAATCTTGCCATTCTTTCTATGTGGGACGCACATTTCGAAATTTCAAGATCCGTTTAAAAGAACATTTGCGTTGTCTTAACCAAAATACAACAGGATTTTCACATTTTGCCAACCACCTACTGGACTCAAATCACGACTTCGATTCAACTGAAGGTTTCGAAATCCTGCATAGTTCCTACCATAGATTTACTCTTAATAGCTTCGAAAGCCTCGAGATATTGAGAAATTTAAAATTAAATCCTGTTGGTTGCTTAAATGCCCAGATAATGTCAGAAACTCCTCCAGTTTTCTCAACACTAATCTAAATTTATCGTTCTAACTTCCTTTTTAACCTCCCCCTTTATTTCTATTCACATATTTCCTTGCAAGGGGTACATTTCAGTAAGTAATTTCTTCCCACAAAAAACCAACGTGCATGTTTAAGGACTAGGTTAAGTTGTGTGTTTTCACATCTGTCATTTTCTTCTTTTCTTCTTCTTTTATTTTTCAGTTGCTTCACAACAGTTAACCCAGTCATTTCTTCTTCTTTCTTATTTTATCCTACAACATCACATACACTTGGTGATTGGTTCATGGCCCAAATCTTATATAATAAATAATAAATATTTCTTCACTCATAGTTTACATCTTATTACCTATACCCTGTCATAAGTTTATCCAAGAATTTTTCGTTAGTACTTACCACCACCTGTAGAGGCCTTAACTTGACAGGTCTCCTTTCAAAAATGTTAGATTTTTATAAAAAACAGCAATGTTGCTTAAAATAGGCCTTATCTTTTAATCTGTTTAATGTATGTGATTTGTTTTTGTATAGTCTTGAATATTTTAAAATTTTTAACTGTTTATATCGACTAATATTTGTTTTTCAAATATTTTTAACTTTTTATAACTTATAACATTGTTTTGTTTTACAATTTATTTCATCCCCCACGTTTTGATGAAACTAGTCTGTAGTATTCCCTAGTGGATGGAGAGTATGGTGAGTTTTTCTATTTTTTACTATTTTATATATTGTGGGCTCAAAGTCAACACACCTTACACCACATATTCTCCTTTCCACTAGGCGAGCCTGAAGATGAAGTGATGATACTTCGAAACCGGTCGCACTCAATGTTTTGTTGAATAATTAAACATTGACTTTCCTTGTGAGATATAAAGGACTTTTTCTCCCCCCTTCACCTTAAAAATATATTTGATCAATTTTCACATATGTACAAAATCAACAATTTCATCACAATCGTCAAATAAATTAATTACAATTATTATTAACCATTAGAACTTTTTCATGAATATAATTTTTTTGGGTTCAGATATATTTCATGAAAAAAAAATATTATTTTAACAGTTTAATAACGTAGGATATTTTTATTAGAACATAAAAATATATAAAATAGTAAATTTTATCAATTATTATCAATATCAATATGACTCGTTACAAAAACAATTTAAATATATATATATATATATATATATATACAAAATCACAATCAGGTTTCGTTAAAAAATTACTTTTACAGTAAATTTCCTAATACTTAACACAATTACGATTAGCTCTCCTGCTATTTCTACACAACAATTTTTCAGCCTTTGTCTTGATATATTCAGGCATATAAAAACAAGTACCTCTAAAATTTACCGCGTTACTTCCAGAACTGATAGATTCAGCCGTATATATAGGTCTGTATCTACGACATCATGAAATTTCCACCGATGAAGCCTCTAGGTCTTAAAGTTCCTCTTATCTGGGTTTCAAAGGGCCTTGTCGTAAGGTTTAAGAAACATTTTTGGTAGCCTACGAATTCGGTCGAAGAATACGACATCGGGGATAATTCTTCAATGGGTTTAGGAGATGAAGATCTAGCGGGCCTTCTCGAGATGGTGAAGTTTTTAATTCTTCGACAGAGCTGCTCTTGGATGTCGTTGATCTGAAAAAAAAAAAATATAATGTGTAAAAATATATCAATGAGTTAAATATATAAATATCAATGAGTTAAATATATCAATATCAATGAGTTAAATATATCAATATCAATGAGTTGAGTTAAATATATCAATATCAATGAGTTGAGTTAAATATATCAATATCAATGAGTTGAATACATCAATGAGTCAAATATATCGAGTCAAATATATCAATGAATAAATATACGTAGGACTTGGAAAAAAGTCATTTCAACTGTTAAAGCGGTAAATTAGTAGAGAAAACTAAATGTGCAATTCTGCTTTAAAAATACTAAAAAAATGTATTAAAACTCCTAATTTACAATAAAACTAGAACAATTATTATAATATGGACAAGAATTATTAAATTATTACCAAATTTTAAGTGTTAAAACACTAAATAAGTAGAAAATAATTATTAAATTCATCCAAAAATAGCAAGAGATCCTAATTAAACCTAATGTAATTTAAATTTAATTCAAAGCCGTGTCTATGTAGTTAACACTGTTTGAAGATCAGTCTTTAAATTTGATGGAACATTATATAAATAGGAACAGAATATTAAAATATTAACATTTTACTTACAATTACTACTTCTTTTCCTGAAGACTCTGATACGTATTGTGGTTCCATCTTTTAAACAATAATATTTTTTGGTAAAATTCAAAATACAAAGTGATTATACATTTTAAAAACCGACTTATTTATACCTTTTTCTGACAGGGATTAAAGTCAACTGGTTTAATAATGATTGCCAAATTAGAAATTTCATGGAAATGTGTGAAATAGATTACGGATTATCCGACTACCTGTAAATTGTCGCAGCGCCCTTGTAATTATATATATATATATATATATATAATGAAATTAAATTTGTAATTATATGCCCATATGAGAAAAATGCCAAATGTCTTGTTGTTTGAAACTTTTTTTATTTAAAATCCATTTTGGTTCATTCTATACCGGGTGTTCAAATTAAAGTGTTTACTTTGTTTTTTTAAATGGAAATCCCATTTTTTATTTACATATTCTTAAAGTACATAAAAAAATAAGAAACTTTTGATGGAAATATTTTTTTTATTGGACTTTTACTTTTTGAGTAACAGCTACTTGAAAATTTTGCTGGGCGAAAAAAAAGTTGGCCATATTATGGTTAGCTATAAAAAACGATTTTAGCCAAAAAATTTTCCCCACAAAACTATAAAACTTTCGTCTGAAAAGTTTTTTTTATATAAAAGGCGGTATTTAGCTGTAACACTTTAATTTGAACACCCGGTATATGCACTATCCTCCGTAGTAAGCGGACATCAAGAATAAACATTGTTCATAACATGAGTAGATAAAATCCGTACAGTTACAAATTTCAACTGTCCTCTCCTTATACCTAGTCTAAGAAATAATGCCGTCATGTTTTCGAAGTTCATTTATTATATCAAAGCATAAACAATTTATATCTTTTTTTTGTCAAAACTATTTTTTTTCTGTGATCATTCATTACCACATTGTCGGATTCCTATGATTATTTTTTTGTTAGAAAGGGGGTACCTCAGGGGTGGTGCCATATAAATTTAGTCAAAAACTGTAATTTTTGGAGTCAGCTTTTTAAAATGACTTTATAATTTGTTTCTTTGAGAAATATTTTAAATAAATTGTATAGAAACATTATCATCTTTTTTAATTAATTTATTTTTATTATTAGTAAGGTAAATGTACCTAAATAAGTATTGGACGGTATTATATTGTTTCTGAAAGTTTTGTCGAGTTAAATAATATTTGCACACTCAGTGGTCTTTTAAAAATTACGTATTTATATCAAATTTTCTCAATTTTAAAAGTGGATTATTTCTGTTGAACTGTATGTGAACCTAAATTCAATATAGATCTCGCATGTTCCGACTTAAGTTCGTCATGTTAAATTTTAGGTTTTAAACAAGTTGTTGCTCAAAGTAAGTAAAAGATTAACCATAATTTTTTTTTGTAAGTAAAAATATTTAAAAAAAATATTTTGTATATTCTCGGAATTTGTTTGTGTATGGAACTTTAAAAACGCCTTTGATGTTGACTTGTATCGGTGCCTCAATTTTATCAACAGTTTCATCATAATCATGCCAAATATCTTCATGTGCTTGGGGCCACTTTATTATTTATTTATAGTACTTTATTGCATTAGGATTTTAAAAGGTAAACTTCATTTCATGAGGTAAATTTTACAATGTCGACCAGGTCTACCATTGGTAAAGGTGAGTTTTTATTTAAGGATTAAACCAATGGTGGTACAGTATCGAATAACTGGTCTTCAGTTAAAGTGTGGTAAAGTGTTATAGATTTTTTACAGAATAACGTTTTTTTTTTTCAATTACTTTTAAAAATTTTCAAAATAAATACTTCTCGAAGGTTTACAAAAAATTCAATATTTTTCCAACCTAAGTTTTGTTATTATTGGTATTTCTCGAAAATTTCACGAAAGTAGGACTAAAAATAAGGCTCAGAATGAATTATAAATTTTCGAGCGGTTCGGTTTGCTCTTAAGTATGCACATGATAATTTAACATGGTCTTTTTCCATAAGACGAAAATATGTACATTGTGTACATATTTTCGACATCACTGTAGAATTTAGATTAGCGCATGAGTATGAAATAAAATAGTAAATTAATTCCATTTAAGAATAACGATGATTAGATAAAGATAGTACAAAATAAATAAAATGAATTATGTACCTATTTTCGACCGAACATGTCGAACTTAAAACCATAGGTTGTTCGGTTGTCCTTAAATTCATTTCATTTCAAACATTTTATTCAATTTTTAGAAAATTTTTACAACTAATATATCTACATATATACAAATAAAACATAGCTGTACACAGTACAGTATGCGACCTTATCTCACGCGAATAAGGCCTAGGCGATCTCTCACCCTGTATATGTATTCATATTTAACTATTATGATTATGCTATAAATATAGCCGCCCTCACTCCTTACCCAAGGGGTATTATTAAGGGATTAGGAAGGATTATGGTCAGGAATTGTATGTATTTGAGGGTTTGTCGTGTCTTAGTTTCGTTATTGTCCCCTGAAAAAGCTAGAAAAAACAGGGTTGTCGTTGGTGGTGTGTGTCTTGTGGTAGTCTATGTGTTTTTGTCATAATTCACAAGGAGGGCGAACCATAAAACCACCCGGAAGTGCCTCGGTCGATTTCATTTTTCATTTCAAAAGTCTTTATTTACATTATGTACAATTGTGTCAAATATTTTACAAATACAAAATATATAATATATACAT
Organism: Psylliodes chrysocephalus; assembly: GCA_927349885.1. Lineage (NCBI taxonomy): Eukaryota > Metazoa > Arthropoda > Insecta > Coleoptera > Chrysomelidae > Psylliodes > Psylliodes chrysocephalus. The sequence continues at coordinate 5,914,998 of OV651833.1, forward strand.
TATAATATATAAATATAAGAATAGAGGGACTTCCAATAGCGTCTGCTGGAAGCGTAGCCTACTAATTTACCGATGTTGTGGTCGTATTTGAAAAACTACTTTTATATTTTTGAATTTGCTTGGCATCTCCTTATTAAAACAATATTATATGCCAGTTGTGGTGCTTAACAAGAGCGATAATGGTTAAGTTTGTAAGTTTTTGTCTGACTTTAATTGTGAGTGTCATCCCTGAAAAACGTAAAAAACAGGGTTGTCCTTGTTTGTGTGTTCGTCACTTGTTAGTCTTTGTACGTGAGAAAGTCAAATCTATAGACTACACAGTGGAATCCCCATTCAATACTGAAATTGGAGCGCTAGCCGCAATTTCTGTATTGAATAGTGACGTCATCGTGCAGTCTTCCGTCCGACTAGAGTTGATAGCTAGCCGGATTCGAGATTTGACTATTCAGTGTAATTCTCGCTGCTGTGAGTCAGTTAGTAGCAGCGCCCAGTCCACGTCCTGTCGTTAGCTGAGGGCTGTTTCAATCACGTCTGTAAATTGTGAGTGCTTTATGCAAACATCCATGTTTCCTGTTTGCACCATCTCCTTCATGTATTAGCTTTATGTCCTCCTTTAGGGAACTGGGTAAGCAGTTTCTATAAAAATGATTTGACATTCGAAGTATGTATGCTTTAACAGTTTCTATGGATGCTTGCATATGCATGTCGCGTATTCTGGCATAGCGGTCATACCCCAAAGCCAGCCTCAGACACTTGTTCTGCATTATTTGAAGTTTATTGAAATGAGTTTCAGCCATAGAACAGAAGACAGGACCTCCGTATGTGAGTATAGGCCTCAGTACCTGCTTGTATAAAAGAAGCTTGTTACCACTGGTGACTCCGCTTCTTCTATGCAGTAGCGGATACAGGGTTTTGAATGCGTACATGGTTTTGGCGATCCTATCGCTTATATGGTGTTTGAATGTTAGTCTCCTATCTAGAGTTATGCCTAAATATTTTATTTTATCTTTAGCCTCTATGGTTTGTCCTTGGACTTTTAGTCTGTTAATAATTTTATCAGTTTTTTTGTGTGTTAGAATCAAGCTCTCTGTTTTGCTAGGGTTGATTTTGATTTTGTTTTTATCTAGATAGGGGACTAACACTCTGTTGACATGGATGTCCAGTCTTCTGTTCGCAATTTCGGCAGATTGTGAGGTCTTATAGATACAAGTGTCATCGGCGTACAGCGCCGTCTGTATGCCATTATGTCCCATAGGCATGTCATGGGTCATTATGGTATACAGGTGCGGCGCCAGTACTGAGCCCTGTGGTACCCCCGCCATAGCAGTGTATGGTCCTTTTCTTGTATTGTTGATTTTAATGAAAAATTGCCTGTTTTGTAGGTATGTTTGTATTGTTTTAACAATGAACACAGGGTAGTCATTCATAAACATTTTGTGGATTAATCCGTCAGTCCAGACAGTGTCGAAGGCCTTAGCAGCATCCAGTGCCACAACAACAGTTTGCTGATTAAGATTGTAGCCTTTTTTGGCATGATGAGCGATACGGATAACTTGTGCCACTGTACTGTGTCCGGCCCTAAACCCGTACTGTTCTGGCGGAATAATTTGGTTGAGTTCGTGTGTATGTATGCGTTTTAGTATTACTTTGTCTGTTATTTTCGCTAGTCCATTTAGGAGAGAGATGGGGCGGTAGCTTTCTATGAGATTTTTATCCTTGTTAGGCTTAATAATTGGGATTATGTTAGCCACCTTAAGGGTTGCCGGGTAATGTTGCAGTCTGAGTACCGCATTTATGAGGTGATGCAACTGTACTATTGCCTTTTTCGATATATTCTTGAGAAGTTTATTGTGAATGTCATCGGGTCCTGGGGCCCTCTTACTCGGAGATCTTTTTATTATTTCAAGGATTTCGGTTGGGTTCGTTAAAATATTTGGGGGTATACTTTGAATAGGCATTTCATTAATGTCCTTAGTGATATTCTCTATTTCATTTTGCTCTCTACTATTACGCTGAGTGTTTACGAAATTTCCCTGGAAAAATTCGCCGAACGCACTCCCTTTCTGGTCGTCCGTTACGTAATTGTTGTTATTATGTCTCAGTGTGGGAAGTTGCGAGAAAGGCTTCTTAAACCTCCTCACCATTTTCCACACTGAGTTGTCTTTTGTATTGATTGCTTCCAGGGTTTTTCTCCATGTATTATTTCGATGTTCATTTATTTTGAAATTTACGTGTTTGCCGATCTGTATCATATTTTCCCTGTCAGCATCTTGTCTGTGGGCTTGCCATCGCCGTCTAATGTAGTTTTTGTGTGTTATGAGATCTAATATCTCTTGAGGAAGATTATCTTTGTGTTGTTTACGTGTAACTTTGCTGGTTGAAAGGTCTCTAGCTTTAATTATTGCACTTGTAAATTTTGTATATTCTTCCTCAAGAGTATTTTTGTTTGTTATGTTACTATTGATTTGTATGTTTTTGTCGAGGATTTGTCTGTATTTAGTCCAGTTGGTTGTATTGTAGTCATAGAACTGACCCTGGATTCTGGGGATCAATCGTGTTGTCTTAATCTCCAGATATACAGGGTCATGATCTGATGTAAGTTCTTTGAAGGTCCTTGTATTGTCTATATTAGGAATGTTCTTAGCGACGGCTATATCTAGGGTGCTTGGCTTGTGTTTGTTCTGGAAAGGGAAGTACGTGGGTTCTTCGGGATAGTGTATGATGAGGTCATTGTCATCGGCGAATTCATCCAGGTTTTTACCGCTTTTGTTATGAATTTCGCAGTTGGAATCCCAGTGGGGGTGTTTGGAGTTAAGATCTCCGAACAAAAGGACCCTATTTCCCGATGACATAATAGTGTTGAGTTCAACTTTATTTAATACGTTGTGTGGGGGATTGTAAGCCCCTATAAATATTATGTCTTGCACTTTCAGACAGATGTGCTCTTGTGTGATGTTCAGATTGTTTAACCTTAGATGAGGTATATTATTTTTAATGATAAAAGCTACTCCGCCCCCTATCTGCCCTTGTCTGTCTTGTCTTATGACATTGTACTCTTGTATTTTTAGCGAGTCGGCGTCTTTGTAGTAAGTTTCGGTAATGAGTACAATGTCAAATTTATGTTTATGAATGAAACTGCGAACAAGTGCAGTTTTGTTGCGCATCCCGCGTGCATTGAAGAAACAAATTTTGAGTTTTTGTATGTGCTGTGAATGAAGTTCAGTTCCTAAGTTTGTATTGATTGTCAACGTCGCTCATAAACGCGTTGTAAGTCTCTATTATCTGTTGTCCTGTAATGCATTGTTTTAGTGCAGCGTTAAGCGCTCTTATCGCCCTTGTTAACTCACCGATATTGATTAGCTTATTTAGTTCGGCTAGTTCCTTATTCAACGTTGTTACGTTATCCATATGTATGTTGCTCGGCACTGCCCTTTCACTGTTTGTCTTCTTGTTTTCGTTTGCTTCATGCTTTCTTGTGGGCAGGGCCGGGTATTCGATATTTGCGCTTCTGGCTTGTTTCCTGGCCTCCCATTGGTTAGTTCTTGGCGCAGGGGCGGGGACAAATTTCTGCTGTGGTCTAGGCCGTCTTTCTTCTAGTCTTTCTAGCTTACTCGTGTACGCCTGACATTTCGAGTAATTTGCAGGGTGATCACCCCCGCAATTTACACATGTGGCTGGTGTTTCCCGTGTCTTCGTGCATGTACGGGTGTGGTGATCACCCGCACATTTGACGCATTTAGACGGCCTACCGCAGTTGGATGTAGCGTGCCCCCATTGCTGGCAGTTGTGGCATTGAATTATGGCTTTTGTCGATTTCCTCATCTCCCATACTACCCTGGTGTATAGAATTCGTCGAGTATTTTTATTCAAATAATCCAGGGTAATTGCCGGGTCCGTTACCACCAGAAACAGGGGTCTTTCTTTTGTATTCATTTGGAACACGTTTCGAGCTTTGATTTCGTGCTCTTCCTCAAGGTCTTCGATTATGTCTGTTACTTTGGTGCCCTCAGCTAGTCCACGCAAGACAAAAGCGTGAGATTTATCGTCATATGATGTGTACGTGTGGTACGAGAGTTTTTCAGCTTTGATGTTGCTGAGCACCCTGCTGTGGTCTTCCCTGTCTTCCACGAAGATTATAGTGCTGGCATTAGTATGCTTGACGCTGAAGTCGCCCTTAACGTACTCCTTTAAATCGTTTATGAGGTTTTTTTGATCTTTTGTTTTGCCGTCAATAACTATGGGTGGCATAGATTTTTTGTTGTTTTTGTTGACCTCATTTGGCTTTCTGGTTTGATTCGATGGTCCTGCTTGTGTGTTTTGTTCACTTTGTTGCTTGTTATTTGTCACAATGGGTTCGTTAAGGTCCAATTGCCTGTATTTGTTACCTTTTTTACGCTTTTTAACGATTTTCCCTATTTCGTCATCCTCACAGTCTGCCTCTGATTCATCTGTTAGGGGTGCGAATTTGTTTTTTGTTGTGGTGATTGTTTGTTTTGTCTTTTCTCTAACGAGTTTTTCAAAATTAGATGAGAACCTTTTAGGGGTTACAAATGGTACTTCATTGCTAGCTCTTTTGGCTGCTTCTATGTCCCGAAGTTCTTGCTCGTATTGAGCTCTTTCCGTTGCGTTACGAGGCTCAAAGAGACTGTTGGGCGAGTGCGGCAGGTTTCTGTATGGGTCTCTCCTGTTAAGGTCATCTTCAGACGTATGGCTGGAGGTGTATCCTAATATGCCATTGTCTACACTGTTAGGTAACTCTCTCCGCCTTTCAGCCCTGATTCTGGGGTCTGTATTTTTGCTGATGGCGCCCGTGTTTTTTAGGATGATGTTACTCATGTCGACTGTGGTGCCTATTATTTCATTTGAGGGTGTGGGGGCATACCCAAAGCGAAGGCTACTCAATTCACCCCCGGTTTGAGCAACTGCCACACCTCCAATTTGTGCTTGTGCTACATTGTTACTGTAGTTGTTGGTATTGAAATCAGTCAGATTCGCGATTACATTTTCCGGTAGACTGAGGGTTCTGTATCTAGCACCCGTCTCATTGTCTGTGACATATGATGACACGAATTTGTCAGATTCGGGGGTTTTCTCTCCAGGCTCTTTTGTTTTCGCATCTGTATCAACAACCGTGACGTCCATGTTGCTACTGCAGTCTGAGTCACCAGAATTTTCGAGTTCTTCGATTAATTTTTTGACTGAGTCGTCATATTCCATTCCCTGGCTACTATTCACACTATCGTCCTGGCTATCCAGATACTCTAGTGAGTCATCGGATCCAGTCACAGATGGCTTTCTTTGAATTCCCCCCTCTATTGGGTTTGTTGTTGTGCCTGCCTCCTCAGCAACACCTTGGCGGTCGGTTGGAGGTCGGTGTGTGTTTACCGCCTCGCTAACACTTTGAGGGTCACTTGAAGGTCGATTTTTGGAATTTTCGGCCAGGGGGGCCTCCTGTTCGAGGCAGCTGACCCCTGGGTTAGTTAATGTTAGAGTGCTTGTGTTTTTACTCACTGTGGTATTTTCGAATTGTGTTTTCAGTTTGGTTTTGATATTTTTTGGTGATTTGAAGGCAGTGGCTGTGGTAACTTTCTTCAGTGCATCTGTTGCAAACCTGGTTTTCAACCTTTTTGAATAAGTGGTTTCAAAACCCGCAGGTATTTTGGGTGCCCTTCCGGGCTCTGGCATGGACCTTTTCCCTTATCTGGGGATACTTACTCTGGCTAGGAATTAACAATAATATACGAAAGAATTTTATTTGACAGCTGTCACTTGCAATAATAATACAGAATCGACCGTAGATTTTTACAAACGCTCCCTAGTACAGTTCTAGGTAAACTGTGCCTCGGTCGAGTGCGAGTGTTCGCTATCGGCCGCGGCTCCGCCGGTCAGTCTATAGTTCAGTCCTCCGTCGGACTAGAATTCGTAAATATCTAGTCCGTGTGAATTATTGTTTAGTATTGTTGGGAATTGTCAGGAGTCCTGTTATTGTCGTCTATATATGCCTAGATTACGATGGATGCAGCCGTGCTTCCTCCGCACGCCGTCTCCCTGGTGAATTTGGGTGATGCTTTCCCTCAATTCCTCAGGGAGGCATCGCGCGAAGAAGTTCTCGGATGTTTGTAAGATGAAATCCTTAATCATAGGCATATTTGTCGTCCCGTGAATGTCTCGTATTCTAGCATAGCGGTCGTAGCCAAGTGCTAGCCTCAGACATCTGTTTTGTGCCCTTTGCAGGGGTATGAAGGATGAATTTGATATTGAGCAGTATACTGGACAACCATATGTCAGTATAGGCCTAAAAATGGTTTTATAGAGTAGAAGCTTGTTCGGCAGGGATAGTTTACTCCGTCTATTCATTAAAGGGTACAGAGACCTCAGAATACCGGTGTTTTGGGCTATCCTGTCTTTAATGTGGGCCTTAAACACTAGCGTTTTGTCTAACAGAAAACCAAGATATTTCATCTGCGTTTTGGTTGTGATTGGCTGGTCTAGAACTCTAAGGGGCGTGTCTATGCCTTGGGAACGCCTTTTTGTAATTAAAATAGATTCTGTTTTATTTTTGTTGATTTTCATCTTGTTTTCTGTTAGATAACTCACCAATGTTTCATTAATATGGTTTTCCAGTCTGGTGCTCGCAGTTTGTGCGGATTTGTGGCTTGTAAACACACAGATGTCGTCGGCGTACTGCGCCGTTTGTACCCCATTATGTCCCATTGGTAAATCATGGGTCATGATGGTGTACAAATGCGGCGATAGTACCGAGCCCTGTGGTACGCCCGCCCTTGCTAGGAAAGGTCCTGTTATTGTTGAATTTATTTTAACGTAGAATTTTCTGTCCGTAAGATATGACAAAATTGTTTTGATAATGTGCCCAGGAAAGTCATTCATAAGCATTTTGTAGATTAACCCTTGGGTCCATACGGTGTCAAAGGCTTTTTCTGAATCAAGCGCCACCAGCACCGTTTGCAAGTCCTGATTAAATGCCTCTTTGGCATAGTGTGCAATTCTCAGGACCTGTGCCACGGTGCTGTGCCCCTCTCTGAAACCGTATTGTTCCTTCGGGGTAATCTGTATGTTGTGTTCGATTGTCTTTAGTCGTCGTAGTATGATGGAGTCCATTATTTTTGCGAGTGTATTTAGCAATGAGATAGGGCGGTAACTATCAATATTATTTTTCGGTTTTCCCGGTTTTAAGATTGGGATGATATTTGCCACTTTCAGACTGCTGGGATAGTGTTGCAGTCTGAAAATGGCATTTATTATGTGGTAGATCTGCACGATACCTTTTCTACTGAGGTTTTTTAGTAGTATATTGTTAATGTCGTCCGATCCCGGAGCTTTCCTAACCTTGAGACTCCTAATTATCTCACATACCTCCCTCGGGGTGGTGTAGCAAGAATGGGGCACTGAGAGTGGTTCTAGTTGTCCGAAAGCGGTAACTATGTTTTCAATACGTTGTTGTTGGGGTGTATTTAGTTGATCATTTACAAATTGAGCTTGAAAGTATTCACCTAGGGCTTGACCTTTGTCTTCGTCGGTCATTAGTGTATCTTGTCCTCGTCTCAGAGTGGGGAGCAGCGAGTAGGGTTTTTTGTACCTCTTCACTACTCTCCACAAAGAGTTGTCTTGTGGCTTCAACTCTGATAGGGTTTTTTGCCATTTTTTATTACGGTGGTTTCGAATCATTTCGTTGATGTTGATTGCAAGATTGTGCATCATAACCCTATCATCGTTTGACCTGTGTGTCTGCCACCTTTTTCTGAGTCTGTTTTTGTTGCTAATTAATTCTGTAATTTCGGGTGGCAGATTGTCGTAATGTAAAGTCTGTGTTTTAAGCGTAGTTGTGTCGTTTCTAGCTTTTTGTATATTTTGTATGAATAATTTGGTTTCGTTTTCGAGATTTTCTATTGTGTGGATATTATTGTTAATTGTTACGTAAGTGTCTATTTTATTTCTGTACTGTGTCCAGTTTGTCGATTTGTACTCGTAGAATTTTGTGATTTGTCTTTGTATTTTGTTTGTTGTCCAAATCTCCAAGTACACTGGATCGTGATCAGAGTTCAAGGTAGAAATAGTTCTCATGTTTCTTATATCAGGGATATTTTTAGCTAGTGCGATATCCAGTGTACTGGGGCTGTAATCGGGATTTGTCGGAAAGTACGTCGGTTCTTCTGTGTAGTGGATAATAAGGTCATTGTCCTCGGCGAAGTCTCTCAAAACTGTACCGCTTGCGTTGTAGTGCGCACAATGAGAGTCCCATTCCTGATGTTTGGCATTAAGATCCCCTGCCAGAAAAACCCTGTTCCCTTTCGACATTAACCTGTGCAGATCTCTACCTGAAAGAGTGATTCTCGGAGGGTTGTAGGCCCCTATTATGATAATTTTATTTACCTCTATTATTATATTTTCAAATCTTTCATGCAATTGAAGTTTGGGGATTTCTTTAAATTGTAAATCTTTTCTAATAATGATAGCTACCCCCCCAGCTGCATTTCTGAGGTTGTGTATGTTTCTGTCTTCTCTAATTACTGTATAGTCATATATTTTTACTGTGTGTATAGGTTTTAAAAATGTTTCTGTTAAAATGATAATGTCAAATTTATGCTTATGAATAAAATTGCTGACAATCCCGATCTTGTTTAGCAGCCCGTGCACATTGAAAAAACATATTTTGATTTTGTCTCTATTTATGTTGTTGAATTTAATTTTTAATGTTGTAAGAGTCTAGATTTGTCATAAAGTTATTGAAAGTCATGAAATATTGAGGTGTGGAGGTGCATTTTCTAAGGGAGGAATTAAGGTCACGGACGGCTTGGGTGAGGGCGGCTATATTTACCATAGAGTTAAGCTCTTCGAATTCTTTATTGAGGGCAAAGAGATCGTCCATTCCTCCGGTTTGTGGTGGTTTTTCATTTACATTTTTGACATTGGAGTTTCTCCTTGGTGGTTGAGGCTGAAATTTAGATTGGGAATTACTGGATGTAGGGAGGGGTGGGAAATCGCGTAATTCTTGTGCAGTGGGGTTTCTGTTTTTGTCCCAGGCCGATTGGGTTGGTGGAGGGGCTGGTACATATTTTTTCAGTGGAGGTTTTTGCGTCGCTCTTCTCTCCTCTAACCTCGAGGCTCTTTCCAGGTAAGCCTCACATTTGGTGTAATTGGCCGGGTGGCTGCCGTGGCAGTTGGCACATGTGGCGGGTGTTTCACGGGTTTTTGTGCATACGTTGGTCAGGTGGTCCCCTGCGCACTTCAGGCACCGAGGGGGGCGGCCACAATTTGCTGTGGCATGTCCCCAAGCTTGGCACCTGTGGCATTGAATGATTGGCTTCACTGTTTTTCTTAATTCCCATGTGACCCTTGTATTTTCAATAACTCTGACGTTTTATTTAGATACTCTAGGGTGATCGCTGGGTCCGTCACCACTAGGTAGAGGGGTCTAAATTTGGTTGACATTAGATATATTTCTTTGACTGCAATTTCGTACGTTTCTTGCATGTCTTCAATTATTGCATTTTTTTCAACTCCCTTACCCATTCCCCGGAGTACAAAAGCATGTGTTTTGTCAGCTTTAGATGTATACGTATGATGCGGGATTTCAGCTTCTTTAATGCTGCTTAGTAGTTTTTTGTAGTCTCCATCGTTTTCTGTGTAAATGACCGTCGTAGCGTTGGTGTATTTGATCGAGTATTTTCCCTTGACGATTTCTTTTAGGTCCTTTGCAAGGTTTACGTGATTATCCGTATTCCCGTCTATAACTATGGGGGGGATTGTGTCTCTCGATTTTGGTTTGGTTTTTTCACCGATTGTGTTTTTCACTGAGGATTTTTGACGTGTTGACTGGCCTTTGATTCGTATGTTAGGGGTTGCTTTCCCTTTTATTTTGTTTTCTGTGGATGTAGTCGGTTCAGTTTCGCTTTCAGAGTCGCTTTCTGATTCGCCAATGGCTTCAAATCTATTTGTTGTGGATATTGTAGCTGCCGCCTTTTGTTCCAGCATTTTTATAAAATTCGTCCTGAATTTTTTCGTTTTTTTCGGGATTTGAAATTCGTCGATTTTGTTTGGGTTTTCCGGTGGCATGTTACGGGGGTTGTCTTGTGCTTCTTGGCCAACTGGAGACATATTTTTACGTTTGGTTAGTAACGTTTTATGTTTGAAGTTGAACTGTTTCCCTCTTTCATCTTCACTTGACGTGGGGGGGTCAATCCCGAAGTTGAGGACCCTTGCGGTGACCGTATTCGGTAGCGCGAGGGTGTTATACGCGGATTCGAATTTCGGTTCCGTCACAACACTGACATTATTAGGGGGAGCACTGTTTTGATTTATGGTATGTACACTGTTATTAATAGGCCCGGAGTTTTCGTTGTTTATGTTGTTTATCGCACTGTCTAGGTTTTGGAGCACTAATTCGGCACTAATGAGGGTAGGATCCGTGGTGGCGTCCTTTGTCGCACTAGCCACTAATGTGTCCGAACTTTCCGTGTTTTTTCCGCGTCTATCGTCGCGACACCGTAGGCACTGTCGAAAGTATTAATCACGCTCGTATTTAGGGGTGAGTTATGCGCACTTCCATATCTCGACATGGGATCACTGTCGGGGGAGTAGTCTGTCATCGTGGATGAGTTTGATGTGATTTCTTGTGGTGGAGTGTAAAAAGCGGCATTTTCATCATTTTTTTCAGCGAACTTTTCAGTGATGTTTCTGCTGGATTTTTTGTGCTCAGATGATGGGGGTGGGTACAAATCGGCCTCATTTACTTCCATTTCCCCTCTATCTCTGTTGGAACTATGGTTTTTGGACCTTTTTCGAGTTTTCTCGTCGGTTTTGTGGGACCTCTCCCGAGAGTCTCTTCTTTCACTATTTGAGGATCTGTGTGATTCCTTCGGTTTGGGGGTACTTACATGCCGGTAAGGGTGATGTATGCTCCTTTTAAGTTGTAGTGTGATCGGACTTCTCGGGCTTGTTGATGAGGCCGAGGACCTGCGGCTGGTGTTTATAGATAACTCTCTGTGTTCTTTTTCTAGCTTTTGTCTAGCTCTTCTAGAAAAGGTGGTTTCTGTAGGCTCTTGGGGAGGTTTGGGGTCTGTCTGGGTGCTGGTTGCCCCATCGGGCTCCTCCATGGGGGTGTAGCTGCCCAAAAAGGGCTGTTTTTACTGACCTGGCTGACACGTATACAAAAATCTAAAAAGTAAACAACTAAAGTGAGGTTAAAAACCCTGGCGGCACAACTTGGTACTAGTTTCGTCAAATTTCAAACGCGCCTTCCCCAGATCAAGTACAGGGATTACTTAAATTACTTAAATTCGACATGAAGTTTTTTCCTATATGGAGAATTAAAATAACGAAAACTTATAACAAATTACTTAATATATTATTATATTTACATATTATATTTATAATCAGGAAATGTAAGTCTACTTAAAACTATTTAGGGTGTCCCATTAAAAAAATGAAATTATATTTTGCCAGTTATTACATGTTTAGTCGGCACAGGTAAAACAACAAAGCTTTTATTTAAAACTTTTTTTGGGTTTGCAATAATAAAGAAAATAAGTAGGGGACAAAATATAATGAAAAATACTTATATATTGTCTTATTTTGGGTGCTGGTTGTGTTGATATGTTAATAAAGATACATAACTAGTTAGTATTAACTTTATTTTTACTAGTTGCTACAAGTTGCAGTTCCCACGTTCGACCCATGTGTTGACTTAACCTCACTCTGGTCGTCTAGCCGTGGCTATAGTTGTTACATCCCTCCCCTTACAGGTTTAATTTATCAGGTCTCTTTATAATTCTTCCGGTGCGGGTTGTTACAATGAGTTGCTGAGAAGGAGTACAGGGTTCGGGTGAGCTAGTTAGGTTTACAATATTTTGAGGATAATTTTCCTGATCAGTACCTTTGTCAGAGATAGGTGAAATATGCTCTTCAAGATTCGCAGACTCCTGGAATGTGTTAACAGATGGTTTAAGATCTACTCTATTGCGACGAAGAGTGTTACCACAACCATCTCTAACCAGATATGACCGTGGATAAACATGATGATCAATTATTTGACCTTGATCCCATGTTTTCTTGGAATCATTGTGGATTATTACATTTTGCCCTGGTTCTAAAGGTTTCAAGTCTTTAGCCTGCTTATTATAATATTTGGTGTAAGTGTTTAATTTATGTTCTATTTTCTCAGATACATTTGTGCAGACTGCTGGTACCAAGGAACTAGTTGGTATTGGCAATTTTGTCTTACAACATCTGCTATTTAGTAGCTGTGAGGGGGAGTAATTTAAATTCTTAAGGGGGGTATTTCTGTATTGAAGTAGGGATGACTCTATATCTTTATTTTCGTCTATTGACTTTTTTAACATATTTTTTGCTATACCCACAGCTTTTTCAGCTAGTCCATTGGATTGTGGATAATTTGGTCTTCTTAAAATTAACCTAAAATTCCACTCTTTGGCAAAGTCTTGAAACCTATAGCTTCCAAAGGGTACATTATCAGCTACTAAATCTTGCAAGAATTTGTCTCATTTGATCTACCACCGATTGAGTACTTTTATCCTGAAGTGGTAATAGCTCCAGCCAATTGGAGTATGCATCAATCATGACCAAGTAACTTTTATTAGCATATGAGAATATGTCAACTCGTACGCGTTAGTAGATGTAATTGGCCGGTTCTGGAAATGAGAAAGAGGTACAGAGAGAGGCAATTGGGTAATTAGTAATTATCCTAAGTACCCCCCACCCTTCGCGCAATTAGCAAGTACCTCCCAATTACATAAGTGCAATTGCACAGTAAGTACCACCCAATTACATCATGTACTGTAATAGGTGCAATTGCACAGTAAGTACCTCCCAATTACCATGTACACGCCATACTGTAATGATTGTAATTGCATAATAAGTACCTCCCAATTACCCACAGGGTATACATCTCATTACTCCATACATATTAAAGTACACCTTAGGCAGTAATGACTGTATGCAATGTAGTGTAATGAATGTTATCTAAGTGCCTCCTAGTGATTACTGTTGGCAGCACGTCCTTAACTCTCGGCCGTCGTGCCTAGAGTGCTTAGCCTGCGTTAGAGACGGTCGTGCTTAACCGAAATATCGAGGTAAGGGACTAAGAAGGGGTAGCCTGCGCCAGAGATAGACGCGCAATTAACAAGTACCTCCCAATTACATCATGTACTGTAAATAAATGCAATTGCACAGTAAGTACCTCCCAATTACCATGTACACGCCATACTGTAATGATTGTAATTGCATAATAAGTACCTCCCAAATACCCACAGGGTATGCATAGTGTAATGGGTGTAATTACCACATACATATATAGATGTAAGTATTTACTATGTATATCGGGTAGCATGTAACGAGCATAGTAAGTACCTCTTAGATAGTAATTACTAGGTATAGGATATAGTGTAAAGAGTTAAGTCTAAGTACATCTCAATGATTACTATTGTAGCATAGGGAAAATACGTCGAAGCATACCTAAACACATCCTTGACTCTCAACCGTCATAGCTATAGTGAAGCGCTAGTCTCCAGCAGATGCGCAAGACGTAAACATCGGTGGAAGGGATAGTTCCCCATTCTTCACAAAATTAGCGGGTACCTCTCAGGCTTGTATATTATGAATATGAGTTGCATAGTAAGTATTTTTCAGATACCCTATACACCATGTGTAATGAATATCATAAGTACCTGTCATCACCCCATACACATTGAAATGTAATGAGTGTAGCTACCTTGTATATATAGTAATTTCTATGCATGTCATGAAGTGTAATGAGTAATTTAAGTAGCTCTTGGTTATTACTATTGTAGCATATATAGCATTTTGTTTCCTAAGTACATTCTAAATAATAGACATAAATGGGGGATGAAGTCCGCACATCCTTGACTCTCGACCACCATGATTAGAGTGAGGAACCGGCCGGGCGCAAGCATACACGGCATGAATATGAAACAAGTACTTCCCAATTCTGAACCCACTGTACTGAGTCTAATTGCATAGTAAGAAACTTTCAATGTATAATAAGCATCGCAAATTTTTTTCAATACTCCATTCACATATAGGTACCTTGTATGTATATCATGTGTAATAAGTTATAGTAAGTACTCCCCATTACTTCAAACATAATGAAGTGGTATGAGTATGAGTACATTATGTATAGTAATTGCTATGTATATCATAAAGTGTAGTGAGTTTAATATAAGTACCTCTTGGGTATAACTATTGTACCGTACAGAGCGTGAATATCGAAGGAGCTTAAAGGAGGTGGGGGATTTTTGAGAGGATATATAGTAGCGTACGTATCC
>OV651833.1:5929818-5947818 GCA_927349885.1 Psylliodes chrysocephalus
TCGTAAAATATCAACCTTAGAATGGCCGTTTCTTCAGGATCAACGAAATCAAAGAAATATGATTATGGGTGGTATTGACAAAACTTGAAGTAAACAAATACAGAAAAGAATGAAAAGAAAAAGGAATAAGAAAAATTGAACCTGATTTGTCGCTTCCAGGGCCCAGTGGTTATCAAACTATTAAAGAAGCTGAGAAACCGCAGCATACAGATGACTTAATCTCAGAATTTTCAAGCCATGAAGATGAAGACTTTAAATGTCCTTGTGTCGAAAAACTTATGAAGAAAAAAGCAAAGGTAGAAAAATGCGGTTATTATTAACATCTCCAAGAGCAGCTGATTTAACGGGTTTGTCGAATCGAGCTGTCGCAAAAATAGTTAATGCGGTCTTAGAAGATTTGAAAATAGTTTCCATAGATAAAATGGTAAACATAATAGACAAAAATAAGATTCGAAGATAAATCAGTAAAAACAGAGAATCCATTAAAAAACAGTACAGATTACGTCAATTCAAGGATTATTTTTTGTTGGTCGTAAAGATAAGACTATATTTCAGGAAGAAGGACGACGTGTGAAAAAGCAAGAATATATTTCACTAATCCAGGAACCAGTAGAGGATTACTATGGACACGTCTCGCTACAAACCGCAGGAAATGCTGAAGAAATAACCAAAGGGGTACTATCGTGCTTACATAAACAGAATACCTCTCTAAGCATTAAGGACTATGGTTATGAGTACGAAAAATATATGAAAATCAATAATAAAGTGGTATATCTTGTATTGCTACTACTTAGCTGCGTTCCAGTGGACTTCGGAGACTCAGGATTTCCTCAAAAGTGCATTCACTGATTCTTGGCCTAGTGATATCAGCCTCTGTTGGATGTACGTAGGGGAAGGAGGGTGAAGATGACGCGGAGTCAAAGATGACGCATCTAATTATTTCTTAATTCAAACCATAGAGCGACCTAGTTGTCTGGCAGCGCAATCCATAATAATCTATTGAGTGTCTATATTAAATAGCAGCCTTCTCCTGCGCCGGTCAGTATGAGTTTGTAAGCGAAGTGTGTCTGACGCATTTATGTTATTAGGTGACTCTGATGTTACATTGAAAGGTAAGCCGTTAAGCTATAATATTATAGTTCTAATTTCACATAGTGCTTTCGAGTGAGTAGTTTTCTATGACTTAAAGATGTTTTCATAATTATCTATTGATGATAAAAGATATTTATAATAATATTTGTATTATCGTGTCGTATTGGTTAAGATGACGCAGTGTGCGTCATGTTTCCCGTCTAACCTGCGCCATCTTCTCCGACAAGCATTTATATGGGACTTAAAATTATTTTATTTACAGATGCCGGTCAAATATAATAGAAAAACTCAAAGGGGAAATTATTCCTCAGAAAAAGTGAATGCTGCTTTACACGAAATAGTTGCAAATAGTCGAAAAATTCGAGAAGTGTCTAGATCGTTTGAAGTTCCTGAAGCTACTTTAAGGCGAAAATTGAAATTAAAAAATAAACAAATCCAATCGAAATCTCAGTCTTTAGGAAGAGCTGCCGTGTTTTCACTTATTCAGGAAAAATAAATCGCCGATCATGTGATTATGCTGGCTAAATTATTTTTTGGCTTAATGCCTATAGAATTAAGAAAAATTGCGTTTAAGTATGCGGAAAAAAATAATATACCAAACACATTTAATGCCGAAAAACAAATGGCGGGTAAAGATTGGTTACATCGTTTTATGAGAAGAAACCCACAAATTTCATTACGTAAGGCAGAAGCTACTAGCATTAATAGAATAACTGCTTTCAACAAAAGTGAAGTCGAGCTTTTTTTTGCTAATTTGGAAAGAATGCAAGAAAAACATAACTTTTTACCTGATCGAATATTCAACGTCGATGAAACTGGTATATCCACGGTTCCTAATGAACATCAAAAGAGACTTGGACCAAAAGGAATCAAACAATTTGGTATTGTAACTTCTTGGGAACGTGGTAAAAATACAACATTTATTGTATGCATGAGTGCAACGGGCACTTTTATACCACCGTTATTCGTATTTGCCAGAAAACGGATGAATCCACTATTTGGAAAAAATGGACCTACCGGTGCAATTTATACATGCTCTGAAAGTGGATGGAGCAACGAAAATATTTTTCTTATGTGGATTAAACATTTTCAGGCAAAAGTTTTATGCAGCCAGGAAAACCCAGTATTACTGGTGTTAGATAACCATAGTAGTCACATTTCTATTGAAATATATGAATTTTGCAAGAATATGGGAATAATTATGGTATCAATTCCGCCACACACATCTCACAGGCTATAGCCATTAGATGTAACATTCTTTGGCCCATTTAAAAATGCTTTTAGCCAACAGTGTCATGTATTTTTAAAGTCAAAACTGTACAATTCCGAATTCGAAAATAAAGTAACTCCTTATGACCTTGCTGAAATTTTTAAACTAGCCTATGAGAAAGTTGCGAATATAGAAAAAGGAGTTTCTGGATTTAAAACATGTGGAATATTCCCTATAGATTCTACCAAATTTACAGATTCTGACTTTGCTCCTGCAGAAAACTTCAATAAAACAACTGATCGACCATTATTGCCAATTCAACCAACAACAAATAGACGTTCTCCAGACATACATCAAGCATCAACAAGCAGACAATCTCCAAATACGCAGCAACCATCAACAAGCAGACAATATCCAGACATACATCAACCATCAACAAGCAGACAATCTCCAATTCATACAACACCAAAGGAGGTATTGTCCAATATATCTAATTCCCCGATGAAAAAACATGTACCTATTCAGATAATTTCACCAATACCAGTTATCCCAGGAAAAAAGAGAAAAAATTTACGTCCTCAGCAACATTCTGAAATTTTGACTAGTACTCCATTTAAAGAAGTTTTGGAAGAAAAAGATAATAAAAAAAATAAAAATAAACAAAGCAAACGCAATAAAGAAATATGTGATGATGATGAACTAGATGATGTTAGTGGTGAGGGGGAAATATGCACAGAATGTTGTGACTTCGGCAAACATAATGAAGTATGGTTCCGATGTACACGTTGTGGACTTTGGTCCCACAAAGCATGTACAGGTGCTGACAGTCCAGATAACTATATTTGCGATTTTTGTCTTTGTTAAAGTCATGTTTTAATGTTTAATCGTATGTGTTAATGTTTTTTTGTATGTTTCATGTTTAACTGTATGTTTAATGTTCAATTATATGTTCAATGTTTGACTTTTATTATTTGCGTCATCTTATCCGCCACGGTGCGCCATCTTTTCCTGCATGGAGGAAAAGATGGCGCAAATGCACTTTTTTTTGTTTTTCCTGTAAAATGTATTAGGTTGGTCAGACAACAAAAATAACCGGACATTGACAGAAGCAATTGATTACTTTATATATGCATTGTATTTAAACTTCCATTTTTACCTTACAGCCTAAAATAATATAGTATTTTCTTAAGTGCGTCATCTTCACCCCCTTTCCCCTAACCCGTACCTACTCAGGAATATTCGTGAGGGTTTCTTCGAGCCCAAAGATGAATTAAGAGGGTGAATAATGATTGGAAAACAAGACAATCTGATGCGATACGATAAGGTAAGTTATTATACGATAACTTAAGAAAAGAGACCTAAAATAATATTTTACATTTTAACAACCAGAGTAAATTTTAAATAGAATATTTTGAACAAGTTATTTCTATAAGACTCACCTTGGCGTTGCGTGAGGCCTCCAAGTGGCTTCGATAAAGTCGAAGTTTTTAAATTCTAAATCTAAGAATTATAATGAAAATTATATCCACAGTAATGTGATATTTACTAGTTTTCGTAAATATTGAAATATTCACTAAATATATCCTAGATTTATGTAAAAATCCGCAATAATGCGAGCACGTTCTTCACGAACCAAAATGTGCGTTCTCAAAGAAAGCTTTTCAAAAAAAGTTCCTTTTTTTGTTATTGACCTTAGCCGGTCTTATTAGTCTAGAGGTAAGACTATAGAAAAGATCTGGTTGTAGGTTTACCTGAGAAGTTTTAGTTTGCTAATTGACAATTTTTATGTATGAGAAGAAAAAAAGAATCATTGAACTTTGAACCTTTGAAATTCTAAAGGTTATGTTATTGTTATTAATTTATTCAGGGTTTAATATTTATTTTTATTTTTCAGGAAAGTCAAGAAGATAGAAAAGACTCTAATAGTGAACTAGGAAGAATTATGATGGGAGTAGAATATTTGAAATAAATTGTTATACATTGTACTAGAAGGATATCCCGAATAAAGTTAATAGTTTTACTTTGCCTTCATTTATTTTGTGTCTGCTTATTGGTAAACAGGTAAATTTACTATTTGTTTTAAATTATGCCCAGAAAAGATATTTAAATTTAAATTAATTAAATTCTTACAATTAACCCGTAACAGCATTAACGAGTGCGGAAAGGGGATTACAGTGGTATGTTGTATGGGAACAACTGGCCATTTTGTGCCACCGGCGCTGATAAACCCCCGGAAAATTTTTAAATATAAGCTATTAGATGGAGCTCCTCTTGGAACCATAGGACTTGTGCAAGAAAAAGGTTGGATGACCGGACCTTTGTTCTTAAAGTGGTTGCAGCATTTTTCCCAATATGTTAAACCTACCATACAGGATAAAGTTGGTCACGCAAGTCATAAGTACTTGGAGGTACTTGAATTTGCCAAAGCTAACGGTAGGTATAGTTTTTCTTTGCCTACTCCCACACTGTACCCATAGGCTACAGCCACTTGATGTTTCATTTTTTGGTCCGCTCAAGGTATTTTACGATCAAGAAATTTCCAAATGGCTAAGGGAACATCCAGGAAGAGTCGTTACTCAGTATCAAATTGGTTCACTTTTTGCAGTAGCCTATGGGAAAGCAGCCACGATAAAAACAGCAACAAGTGGTTTTGGGAAATGTGGACTTTTCCCTGTAAATTCTGACATATTCGAAGAACATGAATATGCTCCGAGCGAAACAACGAATTATTCAGTCACCAATGATGCTCAGATGGAAAATAATGCTCCCACAGAAAACCAAGCAATAACAGAAGATTTTATTCCTTCTACTCCAGAGAAACCAATTTCCACCATTAATAAACCCATCACCCGTAGCCCTCAGCCTGGAATGTCAACTTACTATATACCTGAGCGTCTTAACTCTTAATATTCCAGTTCAAGAAGTCTCCTCGACTACAAGAGTAAATCCTACTACATCTACTAGACAGGCTCTATAGCAGAAATATTCCCAATTCCTGTTGGAACTCGCGAAAAAGAAATCAAAAGAAAACAGAAAACTCAAGGAGTCGCTAATATGACAAGCACTCCGTTTCTTGAGGAAACTCGAAAGAAAGCTGAAGAAAAGTTGGCAAAGGAAAGATGCAAGTCAGCCAGAACTGTGAAACAAAGAGTAAAATTCGATACTGAAGATGCATATGAAGAGTCTCGCCCATTTCATGACTACAGTGATGATGACGATGCTTCTTGCATCTTTAAAATCGCATCGAATTATTTTAATATCAATATCAACAACTTCGAAATAGCGCTAAAGAAAACAATGCAGATTTATACCCCTCCTACAATAAAATTCGAGAAGCTAAAAAATTGTGTTACCCAGAAAAAATTACTGTATCAAAAAAATTCTGTTTTTGTGGAACTGTAGTCGTTACTCAACCATACAACATGTAGATTGCTTTCAACTTTGGAATTAGAAAATCTAAAAATGAATTCTCAAGAACTGGTTTTAGGAAGATAATGCATCTTTTACCACAATATAGATAAGTTCACTGCTGTCAGTTAAAAAAAAGGACGAGTATAAGAAACCAACAAGGCCTATGCACCTCCCCTCCTCCTAGAAAGTTTCTCGTTACGCCGCTGATGTAGTCAGTTTACATTTAAGCTCGTGTGTGCGGTATTAAACGAAAAAGTAAGTAACGATTAGACTACAGTGTGTTGAAATCAAACGTCTTCTCATTGGCGCACCCAAGGGGGGGGGGGTTAGAAACCCCCCCCCCCCGAAATTTAGCACTGATATAATGAATTTTATATGAATATTATACTGTATGTTCTTCCGCTCTTAATAATACCTTGTTATTTAAATCATAGTTTAAAATAAAAAATTATATTACTTTTGATTTTTTTCTCTGTTTATTAATTGTGTAAACTTCATCTGGCAACACTGACTCCAAGTAGTCATGTGATGATTGTGAGCAAGTTGCTATCGTTATGTACTCTTTGTTATCATCGTAAAAAAACTCAAAACTTGGACGAGATCTTCTTGTCACTCGTGCGTCATAAATTAAAAAACAAATAGCAAGTGTGTGTTAGTTTTATTCTTTACCTACTTAATATAGTTCAGTATAAAAGCTACAATAATAAAAATGTCAAAGCGGAAGTTAGATATGTTGGACTTTTTTTTCAAAAAAGCATAAAAGTTCTTTGCAAGTTACAAAAGAACCTCAAAAAGAACATATAGAAGCTTTTAACGGTAAGCATACAGTTTTTATTTGATTATAATTATTTTAAGTTGTGACGAAGTCACTAAATTTTATTTTTAATTCATCTTAAAAATGTATATTTCAATTAGTTCCCGCCTGAGAACATGTAGAAGTTCCCCCGTATTTTTGTTTCCCAAAAATGACCGATTTTCAACAATTGCGAGTACCCTCGTAGGTTAAAATATCCTTTTATTTGCCGAAATCCGAATGGGCATTTTTAGAGTCGATTTCGTATGAATTATCTACTTTTAATTGTCAAGGTACAAGAAGGACATTTTTTGTATTTCTGAATTGTAAACAGTCGGCTGTAGTAGTGGTATCCCCACTTTGTCGTACTAGTCTTCCATCTTTCTTTACCGAAAAAGCATAAATTGATGGAAAGCTAAAAATGCCGCCTCTTGACTCCCGACACCCGAGAAGTACTGATCTTTCTAAAAATTATAGTGACGACGCCGTATAGTGCCGTGACCGTAAATAAGTAGTTGGTTAACCCGTTGGATTTGTTAAGGTAGGAACCGTATTTTTTTTTATATTGGCTTTCATATAATTAATTGGGACACCCGTGTTACAAATCAAGAATTTTGATTCATGCCCAGCATTTTTTATTTCATTCCTTAGTGGAAACCGTTGGCAATTTTTTTATAAGAAGCACCCAGTATTTTTCATGTAAATTTCTCTTTTCTTTTATTTACTCATTCAATTGTATTTGAATCATTCCGTTCTCCGTCCACAACTAATTATTGAACGAAGCCGACGATTTCTGTAAAATCAATTCACACACCGTCAAATCTCAAAATAATTTTTACGTTAAACATTGTATTTTTCTCCCAAACACCGCGCTGAAACGTATTCTCATTCAATAATTACCAGAGCGCCGCCGATCGCCTCGTCTAAGATACAGGGACGTTCCGAAAACTTTGATTTCATTTATTTGCTTGAATTTAATTACAGTCATATTTCAATTGTTTTCGAGTGTATTAATTTATTTTTAATAATCCATTTTCGCGTTAATCAGGGGGTGATAGCGGTATTCGCTTGCTTCCCCCTGTCGATGGTCAGAGCTGTTTCAGCCCCTAGTTTTTTTTTTTTTTTGTTTTTTAACAGCTCGTGGGAAAGGGTTTCTCTCTTGTGGAAGCTATGGACTACCAGATGTCTGCATGAGAGAAACTTTCAACCGTTAATATTTAATTAGTTTTCATTGATAATAATTTATTTTTAATCAATTTTCCGCATATAGGGAGCCGTTAATATTTAATTAGTTTTCATTGATAATAATAATTTATATTTTATCCATTTTCCGCATATAGGGAGCCGTTAATATTTAATTAGTTTTCATTGGTAACAATTTATTTTTAATAAGTTTTCGCATATAGGGAGCCGTTCATATTTAATTGCCGTTGTATTATTAATTTTTGTAAATATATATTTTAGTACCTATTCCTGTGTTTCTCTTATTACTGGTTCTTAACCGTTCTCTTTCAGGGTACCGTAGGGTACGAGGTGTAAAGGAGATAAGTGTTTTATTTTTTTGATTAATTCTAGTATAGTGATTACCTAGCAGTAACCGCCTGGAATTATTTTTACCTCCACTGAGTTCACCTTGAGTACACTCTGGTGTACCACAGGGTCGCAGAGCAAACTGCGATATCAAAACTGGCGCCTGAGCAACTCCTATTTGGGAATCACCTTCATAGCGCCACACAGACTCGCTGATTCACTGTAGGTGAACCAGGAGCCTGTCACAAATGGCGCCCGAGCAGGGACTGTACTGCTAAAGGTTTTCCACCCCCGGAATAAGGTTATAATTTTTTTTTTCTCTTTCCTATTTCTCCGAATATATTTTATGTTCATCTTCTTCTCTCAGAATTTTTTTTTTCTCTCTTTTCACATCTGTGAGAAAACCGTTCTACCCCGCCATGACACCCCCACTGCCCTCCGTTAGGCCCGTACCTATCCAAACGCACGAGTGGAACCTCTCGTTTGGAAACCGTAATGATCCAGCCGCATTTTTGGAACGCCTTGACGAAATTTGCATTTCCAAGGGAATTTCCAAGGACCGACTACTGCCGTACATCCCCGAACTACTAACCGAAGAACCCGCCTTGTGGTTCCGTAATAACCGAGATAATTGGCCAACTTGGGAGGCCTTCGAGGCCGATTTCCGTATATTCTTTTTTTCAGTATCCTATCAGTTGGACCTGGAAGCCGAAATTAGCCGTCGATTGCATCGTAGGAACGAACCCGTCACTTCCTACATTACCGACTTGCAGACCCTCATGAGGAGACATGGGTCGTTTACCAGTGAACAGCAATTAGAGAGATTGTACCGTAATCTTCTGCCCGAATACAGGCAACATATCCGCAAGACAGATTTCAGTGATTTGTCTACCTTTTGGAAAGCCGCAAAAGAGTGTGAACTTTTGAGAAAAGAGTTAGAGACCGTGCCAAGTAACTCCAGAACCAGGCAATTTGCACCCCGTTACCAGGCTCAAGAGTCTGCATACCATCCCAGTGCCAGTACTGGCTACCGTGGTCCCCGGTATCAAGAGCGATTTGAGGCTAACAACGTTGGTTCTCAACAAACCGTCTTCCCACAGGGAAACGCCTCCGGAGATATTGTCCTGTATGTAGAAGAGGACGCACGACCACACCTAGAGATAAAAATTCTGGAAGATACATTCTCAGCCCTTGTGGACACTGGAGCATCCAGGTCCTACCTAGGAGATCGCCTAGCTGAGTATCTTACTAGTAAGAAGCAACCCAAAAAGGCAGACCCCGCTTCTGCAAGGTTAGCTAATGGTAGTACCATCCGAGTCCAGGATTCCTACTCTGTACCAATGAAATTTGGCAGCCGAACTACTGTTGAGGATATCAGGCACTTTCCCAATTTAAGTACTGACTTAGTGCTTGGGATGGATATCCTAATCAAACTTGATGTCCTATTAGAGTTAGGTAGTGGAAAAATTTTTCTAGGTGACATGTTGATGCCTCCAACACCCCGTCCGATACCTTGCTACCCGATTGGGATCATAGAGCAACCGTTAGAGCCTCCGTCAGCTCACCCGTTATCTAAAACTCCGAAGAAAATTGCAGTAAGTGCTTTGGTACATGCCGTCGATTCAAACCATATCGGGGAGAAACCGCCCCCCGAACCACAAAACGATAGGTCCTGGAGATCGCAGAGAAACCGCCCTCCGCTCTCTACACAACAAAGCGAGACATCTTGGAGATCGGGTAGAAACCGCCCCCCACCCTCCAAACCACAGGATGATAGATCTTGGAGATCTGGGAAAACCGGCCTCCCACCCTCCAACCCACAGGATGAGAGATCCAGGTTTCAAGTTGTGACCAATACCAGCCGTCCGACCAGTATAGTAACTCCAAAGACACCATCGGTTCTGAAGGGCCGTACGTCGAGTTGTTCAACAGCTGTGCTGGACCGGATTGAAACATTGTCTCCTGAACTCGGCGAAAGCTGTGATAAAGGAGGAAAAATACCAACAACTGTGACCAAAAACTCTCTGCCTCGAGCCGTAAACCCCGTGTCCGAGAGAACATCAACCGTTAATCAGGCTAGGCATCTGGAACGATGTCTGGACTTCGAAGTAACAGCTTCATGCGCCGTACAGGGGCAGACTAATCAGTCCCAACCTGTTATCCGTTCAAACCACCCCAAGCCAGTCAAGCAGACTCGAACTAATCGAGTATTTTCGTTTGTAGAACGCACCCGCCCGCCCACTGAAAATCTATATTTTCAGTCACCCGCATTCTCTCCGTTTGACCTCTCCAGAAGGTCTCATTCCGCTCCCAACCGTATCCGAAAACACAATTCTACCTTTGTAGAAGTACACCCAGGAACCTGCTGGAATTGTGGTATTGAGGGACACCGTCGTCAAGCCTGCAATAACCGAGGTATACTTTTCTGTTCTAGATGTGGACTACGAGGAGTGCTTTCTCGAAGTTGTGATTGCAAACCCTCACGCCGCCCCGTCCGGCCCGCCCGCCCCTTACTTTCACATGCCGATTAATTTGAACCTACGAGTGTTAGAAAATAAAGCCAAAACGAAGTTTCACCTTTATTTTCTTTGACCGAGAGAGGGTGATGTGACGAAGTCACTAAATTTTATTTTTAATTCATCTTAAAAATGTATATTTCAATTAATTCCCGCCTGAGAACATGTAGAAGTTCCCCCGTATTTTTGTTTCCCAAAAATGACCGATTTTCAACAATTGCGAGTACCCTCGTAGGTTAAAATATCCTTTTATTTGCCGAAATCCGAATGGGCATTTTTAGAGTCGATTTCGTATGAATTATCTACTTTTAATTGTCAAGGTACAAGAAGGACATTTTTTGTATTTCTGAATTGTAAACAGTCGGCTGTAGTAGTGGTATCCCCACTTTGTCGTACTAGTCTTCCATCTTTCTTTACCGAAAAAGCATAAATTGATGGAAAGCTAAAAATGCCGCCTCTTGACTCCCGACAAGTACTGATCTTTCTAAAAATTATAGTGACGACGCCGTATAGTGCCGTGACCGTAAATAAGTAGTTGGTTAACCCGTTGGATTTGTTAAGGTAGGAACCGTATTTTTTTTTTATATTGGCTTTCATATAATTAATTGGGACACCCGTGTTACAAATCAAGAATTTTGATTCATGCCCAGCATTTTTTATTTCATTCCTTAGTGGAAACCGTTGGCAATTTTTTTATAAGAAGCACCCAGTATTTTTCATGTAAATTTCTCTTTTCTTTTATTTACTCATTCAATTGTATTTGAATCATTCCGTTCTTCGTCCACAACTAATTATTGAACGAAGCCGACGATTTCTGTAAAATCAATTCACACACCGTCAAATCTCAAAATAATTTTTACGTTAAACATTGTATTTTTCTCCCAAACACCGCGCTGAAACCTATTCTCATTCAATAATTACCAGAGCGCCGCCGATCGCCTCGTCTAAGATACAGGGACGTTCCGAAAACTTTGATTTCATTTATTTGCTTGAATTTAATTACAGTCATATTTCAATTGTTTTCGAGTGTATTAATTTATTTTTAATAATCCATTTTCGCGTTAATCAGGGGGTGATAGCGGTATTCGCTTGCTTCCCCCTGTCGATGGTCAGAGCTGTTTCAGCCCCTAGTTTTTTTTTTTTTTGTTTTTTAACAGCTCGTGGGAAAGGGTTTCTCTCTTGTGGAAGCTATGGACTACCAGATGTCTGCATGAGAGAAACTTTCAACCGTTAATATTTAATTAGTTTTCATTGATAATAATTTATTTTTAATCAATTTTCCGCATATAGGGAGCCGTTAATATTTAATTAGTTTTCATTGATAATAATTTATTTTTTATCCATTTTCCGCATATAGGGAGCCGTTAATATTTAATTAGTTTTCATTGGTAACAATTTATTTTTAATAAGTTTTCGCATATAGGGAGCCGTTCATATTTAATTGCCGTTGTATTATTAATTTTTGTAAATATATATTTTAGTGCCTATTCCTGTGTTTCTCTTATTACTGGTTCTTAACCGTTCTCTTTCAGGGTACCGTAGGGTACGAGGTGTAAAGGAGATAAGTGTTTTATTTTTTTGATTAATTCTAGTATAGTGATTACCTAGCAGTGACCGCCTGGAATTATTTTTACCTCCACTGAGTTCACCTTGAGTACACTCTGGTGTACCACAGGGTTGCAGAGCAAACTGCGATATCAAAACTGGCGCCTGAGCAACTCCTATTTGGGAATCACCTTCATAGCGCCACACAGACTCGCTGATTCACTGTAGGTGAACCAGGAGCCTGTCACAAAGTTTAGGAGAAAATGAGGAAAATTATGACCTAACCTTAAATTAATAAAACATGAGAGTTTACTGGATGGTGCGTTGTTGCCACTTTGTAACTTTAAGTTTGCAATTATTAATTTTTTAGCGAAACTTTTGTTTTATCAATTTTATATTTTATTTTTTCTTTAATTAATAAACAAAAATTGAAAATTATCTCAATGATCGGTCTTTTAATTTAAATAAAATATTTGTTAAAAAAAGTTAGTTTGATATTACGCGTGATTCGTGATCTAACAAATGTATTTTTCCGCTTTCACTTTTAGTATACTTATTTTAATTTTAATTTTGGCGACTGGAAACGATATCCCTGAAAATGAGCTACAGACTGAGCAAGCACATAATCAAATGACAAGTAAAGAATGCTGGGATTCCTACGATATAGCTAATTTTGTAAATACAACGTTGACAAATACTAGGAAGAAAGAAGTTTGAGACAAATTGTGGTATCCATCAGAGACGTTCTCCTACCCTTCATCAGGTACGAGGAACTTAAAATTTCAGTCTAAATGGCTTCACAAGTGGAAATGGTTAAGCTATTCTAAAAAAGATGATGGTGCCTATTGCAAATATTTTGTTTTGTTTCATACATCAGTCAGTGTAGGATTCGGAAAACACGAAAATTTAGGACAGTTAAGCATGCTACTTTTTAATAATTGGAAGAAAGCAACAGAACGTATAATAAATAAAAAAAAAACGAATTTAATTTAACGAGTTACTTAGGATTATTTTTTATAGGGGTGCAAGAGCCAGTTCATTTTCAGTTAAATCGCGAAGAAAATAAACAAATTATGGAAAACAGAAAGAAGTTAATACCGATTATAGAAAGTGTTTTATTCTGCGGAAGACAAGGACTAGCACTAACGGGCCACCGCGATGGAGGAAGAGTGCTTGATAATGATGATGTATCTATTGATGCAAATGAGGGGAATTTTCGATAACTCCTAAAATATAGAGCACAATATGACGACCACATACATCATGTACTTTCTAATGCTAAAAATAATGCTTTGTATACTAGTTGGAAGATACAGAACAAAATAATTGAAATTCGTAACAATTTAATTCTTGAAAATTTAGTTAAAAAAATTAATTCTTCATTGTACTTTTCCGTACTTGTCGATGAAACAACTGATATTTCCTGCATGGAACAAATGACCCTGTGTATTCGCTGTATTGATTCAACATCTTCCATTATAGAGGAGCTTTTTTTGCAGTTTGTACCACTAATGTGACAGGAGAGGGAATTTCAATGGCAATTATAAAAAAACAAAGACATGGGAATCGACCTAAATAAATTGCGTGGTCAAGGGTATGACGGTGCAGCAGCTATGAGCGGAAAATTTAATGGTGTTCAGGCCCACATTCAAGCTATTTATCCAAAGGCTCTTTATGTGCACTGTGCGGCACATTCTTTGAACCTAGCTGTTTCAAATTCCTGCGACTTGCCTTTAATTAGAAACTGCTTAGGTACTATAGGAAAGTTGTATGACTTTTTTCACACCCCGAAACGACAAGTCATTATTAAACAGTGTTTAGCACAATTGGATGTAATTTTTGGCCATGAAAAATTCATTAAATTATGCGCTACTAGGTGGACAGGAAGGTATAACTCTGTTGCTGTCTTTTTAGAGCTCTATGATCCTGTTGTATTAGCACTGAAGAAAATTTCAGAATGGACAGATAAAGATTTAGCCAATGCAGCAAATCAGTTAGGAGCATCCATAAAAAAAAAACCCGAATTTGTTATTTCTTTAGAAGTTGTAAGTCAGATATTCAGCTTTAGCAGTATTTTATGCAAAGCGTTCCAGCAACGAAATATTGATTTAAAACAGGCTGCAAATTTAGCGGAAGATATAATTGCTGAACTTCAACAAAGCTTGCGGGAAAATGAAAATTTGGAATTCAAAAAACTATTTTTAAAAGTGAAAAAATTGGGCGAAAAGTTTGAGTTGCCTATAAATAAACCGCGAACTAGCCTACATCAAACAAAAAGGTGTAATGTTGATACGGAAAGTATCGAAGATTATTACCGGATTGCAATATATATTCCATTTTTGGACTCTTTTATAAGTAACATAAAAGAAATATTTTCAAAACATAAGCAAATATTGGCCGGATTTCAAAGCCTGTTTCCCAAAGATAATAATAATAATAATAATATAATAATAATAATAATAATACTCTCACTAATTCACCCCCTTACGAGTGAATTTCAACCCCTGAAGTCGACTGAACGACTTGTGTAGGGGAAGGGACGGCTATTATTATTATTTGCCGTGGCGCTCCGGGGCGACTTAAAGATGATTGATGGTGCCATTTGACTTACAGGTGAGGAAAACCCGGAAAACCTCACCCACCATCATCGAGACGGTAATGTATGGCGAATTTTTTTAATCTGCATGTCATATCAACAGAAATTGAATTTCTATTAATACGCCACACATCAAATCCTAAACCGAACCATGCAATTTAATTAAAAATCCACATGGTCTGGTCTGGGATTCGAAACCCAGCAGTCTCAGACTCATAAACTTGCCTATAAATGAATATAAGCGCGATAAACCGCTACACCACCGTCCCGATCCGTCCATTCTCACCGACGAAACGATAACTGAATTCCAATCGTTGGTATTATTTTATAAACATGACCTGACAGGAACCAAAGATGAGCTAGTTGTCGAACTTAGACTTTGGTACAGAGCAATTGCTAGACTGCCAAATGAAAAGCGGCCCAGAGATGCCTTAAGCGCATTACAACACGTTACTGACACCTTTACAAATATCAGGACATTACTCCATATATTAGCTATACTGCCTGTCTCTACTGCTGAAGGTGAACGTAGTTTTTCAACTCTGCGACGACTCAAAAGTTATTTGAGAAACAGTACCTCGGAAAACCGGTTAAATGGCCTGACTATTTTGCATATTTATTATTATTATTATTTGCAGACTTCGTCTGTAGAAAATATTTTAAATAGGTTCGCCGAGAAGCCTAGAAAATTAAAACTCAGCTTGGCTTAATAGGGCTTTTTTTGTTGCCAACATAGCTTTTTTTTTTCTTTAAATTTTATTTTCCCAATCCAAATAAATGTATGTAGTATGTTCCTTTCGTTTTCGTTAATAAAAATAACAAAAAACTAGTGAAATCTGCTTTTTTTTTCTGTGTTCAGCCTTCATCATCATGAACCCCCCCCCCCCCCCCCCCCCCCCCAAACAAAAATCCTGGGTGCGCCACTGCGTCTTCTCAATCATCTTTAATCTGAAAATATATAACTCGAATATCAAATCGGTTTTGCTACATGGGTGTGAAAAAATAAGACAGTTACAGGTTTTCATAACCTGTGCCTTAAAAATTAAATATATTACATATCTTTTGGCTTAATACCATAACAAAAGAAGTATTGTATGAAAGAATGTAAAATTTGTTATGAAAGAATCCAGTAAAAACTATGGAAGCCCAATATTCCTACAACGAATGATGACACTTTCAGTTTGAATAAGAACTCCAATGGAATCTCTTCAAAACAACTGTTAATGCAGGATCAAGACATAATTTTCTGCGTCTATTTTGCATTTCAAGAAAACAAATACTTTCCAATGATGTCGAAAAATGCTTGTTTCAATTTAAGTTTCTTCTAATATCATTTGTTAAGAAAAGTACAAAATCATGAGTATTTTTAACACAGTTGTGTGGTACTGCTGCTTTTTGAATTCGTAATGGTGTTAGTTTTCCAAATCCTCTGGAATCTGCAAAAAAATAGTAGTATTAAAATCTAAAATAATGACACAGCTGTTTTCTATGGCTTTAATCTCCTATTTTTATAAAAATAATGTTTTTTCTCAAAAAAGTGTTATATACATCTAATAATATTAACTCAAACGTGGTTTCTTTTTTAGAATAAACGGAGAGGCCCATTTATGTCCTAATGGATGGGCATGGGCCTGTCGATCACCGTTTAAAATAAAAAATAAACACACTAACATTACAATATCGATATATAAAAAAAATAAAACAAAACACTTTAATATTGCAATAGCTAAGTTATAAACACACAGTTTAATAACATTAAAGCAATAAGATATACTGTAGAGAAATTAGACAATAATAAGGCTACAAAAAGCTGTGAAACCTATTATACTAAGTACTTGTATTATCTCTTTTAAACCAC
Source organism: Psylliodes chrysocephalus (assembly GCA_927349885.1). Lineage (NCBI taxonomy): Eukaryota > Metazoa > Arthropoda > Insecta > Coleoptera > Chrysomelidae > Psylliodes > Psylliodes chrysocephalus. The sequence goes on from OV651833.1 coordinate 5,946,370, forward strand.
ACATTTGGCTTATAAAATTTCAGTCAAAAATTATTTTTTTTAAAAATCCGTTGAATTAATTATTAGTAAATAAATCTTATACGTGTCAGGAAAAAAGTTGTAAATTTTACTCAATAGAAAGTTAAAATATCTAAAAGACTTTATATCCTTTTAAAAATGAACCCCATGCCGCTTTGGTGTGCGTTGCCAAGACACTAAAAGTTTAATTGTATACAAAATAAATGCGTCAAATTTCGCCTGAAGAAAAACGTATCAGAATTCAAAATTAAATTATGACCCTTAAAACATTTATTCACGGCCTCACAAGTCAATTACAAAATAATATTCGTTTACGAAACCCAGATAGTTTAGAACATGCGATGATGGGATTTGTAGTCGAAGAAGAAAATTTTCTCTATAGTTCGCAAAAAGTTAATATTTCAGATTCCCAAAATTATAGACCTGTAAATGGCAGAAATAACTATTTGAAACCTCAGCAAAGGCAACCATTACAAAAACAATTTTATTCTAATCATTTTAACGGATTTCATTCAAACTATAATTTTCCAAAACCAAATATTCAGAATTTCTAAAATAAAAATTTTTAGAATCGAAATTTTCAGAATTAAAATTTTAATCGAAATTCAAATAATTTCAAAAATTAAAATTTTGGTCAATACTCACGGGTGTGAAGTTATCCACATCTACAAATGTATACTGAGAAAAATATAGGTCTATTGTAACATATAACTTGGTTCAAATGACATGTAGACGCTTTTTGTTTGCAGATTTAAATTGAAGTTTCAATACATAACAAGAATACCCGTAATTAACTTTTGCTCCGTCTGAGGGGGTGCAATTGGGGTGAAATTTAAAAAATGGCTCTATACACTTTTCTGCTTGGGATATGTCATGTAGTTTGCTCTTTTCTTCATCCCTGATACCATGCTGGAGTTTGTCGAGACGTATGAGGGGGTGCAATTGGGGGGGGGGGGGTAAAATTAAACAAAAAACCATAGAAGCAACAAATGGCATTGTACACCTTTCTGCTTGGGATATGTTATGTAGTTTGCTCTTTTCTTCATCCCTGATACTATGTTGGCGTTTTTCAAGCTGTCTGAAGGGTGCAATTGGGGGTAAAATTAAACAAAATCATAGTAGCAACAAATGGCTTTTTTCTGCTTGAGATATGTTATGTAGTTTACTCTTCTCTTCATCCCTCATACCATTCTGGAGTTTGTCGAGCTGTCTGAGGGAGTGCAATTGAGGGTGAAATTAAAAAATTCATAGAAGTCACAAATGTCTAAAGATAATCCAAAAGGTTAGTCTAAAATATTTGCGACCAGGTATCGTCATCTGTTAAAATTAAAGAAACACTCTGGAAAATTGAGGAACGTTTCAAAAAATATGTGCTCTGATATAGACATTCAGGTAGGAATGAAGATTTGTGATGGGTGTCGAATTGAACTT